>JBAKBP010011250.1:0-73328 GCA_037953745.1 Lithodes maja | reverse complement strand
CCTATGAGCCTACTGGGCTCCAGCCCTCTTTGGCCGGTTACTCATAAACACGGAAACATATACTAGTAAAAGCTAAACAAATGTGTCACAGATAAAGAAACGAAACTATTGAAGAGAGATGATGAGTGAGATGAATGATTAATAGGGCGGAAAAAGAAGGTAAATATAGTTTTTCATAAAGGTGTATTGCTATTAAGAATCGTCGAATAAGAACAATGTAGAGAGAGGACAGCGAGGAGAGACGGGGCATGTAAAGTTGGGAGTTATATTTATACAATGGTACAATGATGGTTCTCCTCCAATCTTGTGGATCTGCCCCACGAATCCAGTTTTTTTCTTACGTATAATCTTCTGCCATTGCCTTGAACTCTCACCTTCAATTTCGAACCGTTTATCATTTACACCGAGAGATGTATCATTCTGAGGATTTTCACAGATTTCTCTACTTCCAATTAGATATATTTCCCATTTATCAAAGTCTCTGTGGCTTGTGTTCAAGATCTCCCATACCAGCAATTGCCCTATTGTCACGATCTTCATTCCATCAATCTACAATTATTAATTTCACCTATTCCTCATATGTCCTGCACCAGATGTCATTACACTGCAGAGGGGAGGCAGAGGGTACTTCATAATGCATATTTATAGAAACAAGGTCACTGGGAGAAACCAAGCCAAAAATTGTCAAATGTGTAAGCGAAATGTGGAAATATCTTTGTTGTATAATTATGCTTCAATTGCTTTATGCAAATTGTGCAAATATGTTTTGGGAGTAATTATCCTATTTGAAAACAGCTGCCTTGATTTGAAGGTAAACAAAGTCTTCACAAACTAAATCAACAACACACTTAACCCTTTCTGTATACGATGACGCCCTTTTTCTATCTATATACTTAGGCACATACCCCATAGCTGGGGGTGGCTGACTCGAGACAGAGCCCAAACAGGGACAACACAACAAAAAAACACAAGAAACAAAACACAAATTCAAACACATCTAGATCGCCCAGGAGAAGACCCAGAAACCCAGGCTCATTTGGGGTCCCCAGCAAGATTCTCATGTCCCAGACCTCCAAGAGAGGTTCCGGTCTCAGCAGGCAAACAGGCAGCGAAGCTCTACCATCACAAGCATGCCCACAACGCATCCAGGCGTACCCTTCACATACTGTATCCTCGGCTCCCCGGGCCAGGCGCCTGACGAACTATTATCTAGTCCAATTGGCGCCTGACCCCTTCTCCCAAACTACCGTGTTTTCACTCATCTATTCACTAGCATTCTCCATTCATTCCTATTTATTACCACTTCTCTTGCCTGATCTATAGTCATTCCTCTATCTTCCAACACTTTTACTACACTTTTTCTCCATCTCAATGGAGGTCTTCCTATCCCTCTACCTCCCCTTGTATCTGACTCACACATTCTCTTTGTAAGCCTTTCATCTTCCCTTCGCTTAACATGTCCATACCAGCACAGCACCGTTCTGTCCACTCTGGCCGACATACAGTACATACATAGCCTACATATATACATAAGATGTTAAGACTGAGTGCTCCACACATACGTGCAGTTTCAGTCTCTTGTCCTAATGGTGGCATTCCAGGCAACCTTGTTAAGGGCTGCTTCACTTGTCAAGTTTTTGGATTTGAGATCGGCACATATAGTCTGATACCAGGTCTTCCTCGGTCCACCCCTTGATGCAGCTCCCTCCACAATCACAGACCTGCATCTTTTCACCCAATTTTGATAATCCATTCTCTCCACATGTCCATACCATCGCAGTCTACTTGTACGAATCTCCTCGCTAATACTCTTTATACCTAAACGTCTCCTCAGCTCATCATTTGTTATTCTATCCTGCAGCCTGGCCCCACACATCCATCTCACCATTCTCATCTCATTACGTTCCATTCTGTTGACATCCTCTACTTTATCGGCCCATGTTTCTGAGGCATACGTCATTGCACTTCTAACACATGAGGCATACACCTTTCCCTTCAGGTGGAGGGGCATTCTTCTCATGGTCAGAATTGGCAGCAGTTCTCTGAACTTCCCGCAGCCACATCTAATTCTAGCGACAGTGGCAGCCTCAGCCCCACTGTAAAGTCAGTAAAAATAAGTTTGCCTAAACTGAACAAGATGCGGAAATATACTTGAGCCGACCAAGCCAAGTGAGATATCTCTATTGGTGTAACTGGTAGAGTGACTGCCTCATAACCCAATGGTCCTGAGTTCAATTCCCGGCCAGGGCATATTTTCGGGGACGCTATTTCAGCATCTAACAAGGTTTAGGTGTGTTGGTAAAGTTGTTAAGATGATTAAGAGTAAGATCGGAGCTCCATAAATCCTCTTTCGGTATGGTGTAAAAACCTATTCTTACACCACCACCGGCAGAGATGGTATCTCCTAGGTAACAAAACTTGTCCACCAGCTCCAATGACTCATTTCCAAAATTCACAGCCACAGGATCATCATTTAACACAAGCTCGCCTTTGCATACTACTCACTCAAATTTCTCGATTACTGACTTATCCTTCGGCAGGGGTCCTTTTATTCTACTACATCGCTTACTCCCTTGGTGCACCCAACATCGACATATGCTACATCGAATCAAGTTAGCGCCCACACCCTTTCCACACACTGCACATGGGTATGCACCGCTCTTTTCCACATTGCCTCGCCTCAATCTACAATGCATAACCTTGGTTTTGTTAATATTGACTCTTAAACCCTTACTCGCCATGCCCTCTCTCCATCTTCTGAATTTGGCCTCATCATCTTGCACATTGTCAGCTATTAGGACTAAATCGTCTGCATAAAACAGTTCCCACAGGAGTCCGGATCTAAAAACTCTAGACAGTGCCTCCAGGACCATAATAAAGAGGAGGGAGCTTAACACTGAACCCTGATGAACTCCAAAATGGACTGTGAACTCCTCACTCAGTACACCTTTTACCCTCACCGCAGTTCGCGAATCCTCATACATCTTCATTATCACACACACCAGCCACTCTTCCACACCAAGTTTCCTCATAGCCCACTGCACAACATCTCTAGACACCCTGTCAAAGGCCTTCTCCAGGTCTACAAACACAAAGTAAAGATCCCTGCCTTTTAGGAAGTATCTTTCCTGTATCTGCCTGACTATGAAGATAGCATCGGTTGTACCACATCCTGGCATAAAACCAAACTGCATATCATCAATGGAGATGCTTTGCCTGATCAAACCCTCAAAGACTCTCACACAGACCTTCATAATTTGGTCAAGCATTTTCAGGCCCATATAATTACCTCTATCTCTCACATCCCCTTTTCCTTTGTATATATTTACTATTACACTTTTGTGCCAATCCTCAGGGATTTTCTCATCCTTAATAATGGTGTACTGTATTATCAACTCAGTGACTAAGCTGACACCAGTCTCCCCTGAGGCTTTTATCATCTCAGCGACAATGTCAGAGCACCCTGGAGCTTTACCGTCCTTCATTTAATTGATTGCGTTACTCACTATAGCTGGTGCTATCAAAGGAGGGGGTCCAGATATTGGATTTTCGATACTAAGCTGTTCCTTATCCCATTCAAACTCTACATTTAGCAATCGTTCATAGTGTGCCTTCCACATACTGCCACACATACTCCTCAAGCAACTCATCTCCATCCCATCCAGCTTTCTTGTTGTTGTTGTTGTTGTTCCCCAAGCTGCCTGGCCGAACAGCCCCAAGGCCCCGAGCAAGGCCAAGGCCATAACTGAGCGCCTCCACAGAATCGTCCCTGCCGACCACAATAAAGCCTGGGTGACCGAAGCCACTCCATGGCGGGGAGCTGAGGAGGGTGCGGAAACGCCCGGGAAACCAGAGCCCCACCCAGGGCCCTGTGCCCCTCAGCAATTATGAAGAGAAAGCCGAGGGGCAAAGGAAAAATGTGACGCTTTGGCTTCCAATCTTGGTAGATTGGGAGGTCAATCCACGGAAGAGACGCCGTTACTTGATATCTAGAAAATATATAAGTAAAAGGAACAGTCAGAGTAAGCTATGGGTATGGCAGAGATCGCTCAGTTTTCATTCTGATAGACCAGCCCATCGCCAGATCCAGCTTTCTTCTCTCCTTTACCTTCAGAGCCCATGTCTCAGCCCCACACATTAATGTTGGTACAACTATCCCCTGATACATTGCACATTTAGCTTTCATTCCGAGATTTCTCACCTTCCACATACTCTCTGTTTTAACTCCATTTCCATACCTTCGTTCCTGCTTATCATTCCTCCTAGATATTTAACGTCTTTCTCGCGGAGCCCATCATATCACGGAGACGATTTTCCAGCTATTATGAGGCCTGGGAGCGAGGCCAGCTGTTGCAGGCAGCGCCGGGGGGCGTCAACCGCAGCCTACAGGCCGCGCCTAGACACAGAGGCCTGAGAGAGAGAGAGAGAACTCACTCATGTGGAGCATCACACAGCGAAAACAGCTAAAAATTGCAAATTTTTAGCGATTTTGCCCTTCATTTGCAAGATCGTTGCAAGATAACCAGACGTCATACAGGGATGATTTAGACATCATTTGAAAGCTCTATTACCGTATTTTCACGGATATATAATTGTATTATGCTATACCTTTGGCTTATGCATGAAAATGAACAGGGAATAAAGGTAATTTCTGGCAATTATGCCCGCTCGTAAGGGGTTAAAACACTCCACTTGTTCCAGTATTTCCCCATCCAGCTGCACATCTAGATTCACCTCTATTACACACCATCACTTTACATTTACTGACGTTCACCCTCAGCTTCCTCCTCCCACAAACCATGCCAAACTCTTTGACTACTCACTGCAGTTTCTCCTCAGAATCTGCCACCAACGCTGTCATCAGCAAACAGCAACTGGTTCAACTCTCAATCTCTACCATTTTTTCCTACTAAATCCAATCCTCTACCCATTGTTCTCATTTTCTCCTCCCTCACCACCCATATATACATTAAACAGCCACGGTGACATTAACACAACCCTGTCGCAGACCTACATTCACCTCAAACCATTCACTCAACTCATTATTTCCTACTCTAACACACGCTCTGCTCTCTTCATAAAAACTCTTGACTGCTCTTAACAAATTTCCTCCAATTTCATAAATCCTTAGCACCTTTCACATTGCTTCTCGATCCACACGATCATACGCTTTTCCAAATCCATGAAAGCCCAAAATATCTCCATATGCTTCTCTAAATACTTCTCGCATAGCTGTCTTACTGCAAAAATCTGATCCATGCACCCTATTCCCCTCCTAAAAACGCACTGCTCTTCTCTTATTGCACCTTCTGTACCCTTTATTATCCTCTCTATCAACACCCTGCCATACTGCTTTCCAACCACTGATAATAAACTACTACCTCTATAACTTGAACACTCTTGCCGGTCTCCCTTCCCCTTGTACAACGGCACAATATAAGTATGCACTCCTCCAGTCTAGTGGCACCATTGACACAACAAAGCACACATTGAATAGTCTCACCAGCCAATCTATTATCACATCTCCACCCTTCTTAACCCGTTGATTACCAGCGATGTGTGTTCTATTTTATTCTAGCTACATTTAGACGATATTATGCAGCTTAGGAAGGATCTGTGGTAGTTAATAGGATAGGTTGAGATAGTTTGAAGCCTTGTTATTGCTATAGGTTCTTCCTAAGCTAAATCAAATTGTCAAGTAGTTGCCAGAATATGATGACAAGGACGTCCATGGTATTGAATGGGTTAATACACTCCACAGCAATACCATCCATACCTTCTGTGTTTCCCGCTCTCATTTGTCTCACAGCTTCTTTCACCTAATTTTTCCCAATATTTTCATTCATTCCCTGCCAGCTGGGTGGCCTGGGTAACCTATCTCCATTAACCACTGATTCAATGACTGCCTCCCTTCCATCTCTTACATTTAGCAAGGATTAAAAAATAATACTCTGCATATATTTTCCTCACTTGCACTCCTTCCACTAACTCTCCATTTGCATCTTTCACAGACTTTTCCCTCTTTTTACCTCCTCTCCTTACTCTATTTACCTCTTCTAGAACATCATCTTTCGTTCCTCAAAATTCTAACTCAACCTTTGACCCCACCTTTCATTTGCAATTCTCTTCGCTTTTCTAATCTTCCGTTTTGCCTCTCTCCTTGTACTGTACCTCTCCCATACATCAACACTACCATCCTGTAAAACCCTCTCAAACCAGTCTCTTTTCCTCAATAGCCTTTCTCACTGTATTATTCCACCACTCGCTTCCCTTCCTGATGCCTCTGCCTCTTACTTTCCTTTTACCACATACTTCCTGTGCTTGCTTTCACTCCTTCCTTGAACCGTTTCCATTCATCCTCTACTTCTCTCTTCCATCTCTCTCACTTTCATCCACTTTTCATTTAGTCTTTCCTTGTACTCCCTCTCTATTGTACTTTTCTCTAACTCCCTAACTTTTATTATCTCTCTCACTTGACGCTTGTCTCGCATTTTCCTAACTCTCAGCTTTCCCTCCACCAGGTAATGATCAGACATACCTTTCAGCACATTCACATCCAGCAGTCTACACAATCTTTCCCTCGTCACCAACTCATAATCCATCAATGCCCTCTTTACAATCACCTCCCTCACACGGCGGGTGCCCAACCCCGAAAGTGGTTGAAATATGGGAGCTATCCCCCCGTCAAAGGTTGCTTTCTAGGTCCATTCCTAGCTGATGCCGAGAGGATTGGGTTCTAGTATTGTGGTGATGGGCTGGTCTATCAGAGTGAGAGTTGATCATTCTCTGCCATACCCATAGCTTACTCCGACTGTTCCTTTCTCTTATCTATTTTCTAGATCTCAAGTGGCGGTGTCTCTTCCGTGGATTGACCTCTCTACTGCCAACCTAAAGGTTGGCAGACTGGGAGCCAACTTTCCCTTCATAATTGTTAAGGGGCACATGGCCCTGGGTGGGGCTTTGGTGTTCCAGGCATTTTCACACCCTCCTCAGCCTTTCGCCTGGGAGTGGCTTAGGTCACCTGGGCTTTCTTAGTGGTAAAGCTGGGAGGGTTCCGTGGGGGCGCTTGGCTATGGCCTTGACCTGCTCGGGACCTTGCGGCTGTTCGATCAAATAGCCTGGGGAACAACAACAACAATAACTCCTCTCACAAGTCTATGCCAAGTGTACTTGTGTATACTTTTTTTTTTTTTTTAAAGAACGTATTACCTACACTCATTCTACACTCACCATACACACCAATCAGTCTTTCTCCACTCTCGTTTACACCATCCAAACCAAAACTACCGATGACTACCTGAACAGGCTCATTTCCTACTCTAGCATGTTGGTCCCCTAAAACTACATTTTCATTTTCCTCAAACCCTTGTAGACAATCCCTCAAATTTTCCCAAATAACCTCCACCTCCTTTCACTTTCTGGCACATAAACACTCACAAAAAAAAAAACTTTCACCCTTAAACTGCATTCGCACCCACATTAGCCTTGATGACAACTCTCTCAACTCCTCCTTCACAATATAAGCCACTCCCTCTTTTGCATTGACTCCCTCATCTACTCCAGACTTCCTACCTTTCACATTTCCAAAATCTGCTTCTCCCTCTCCTTTCATCTTGGTTTCATTCAGTGGAAGCACATACTTCCTTTTTTCAAATAACCTTCCAATGTCCTCTCGCCTCTCATTCATACTACATCCACGCACATTTAAAGCTCCTATTCTTAGGGTCCGGGTCCACGGACATGCCCCTCGCCCCTATCTCTGGCCCATTTTAGTCTTAGTTTTATATTATTAGATGATATTATTTAGCTTCGGAAGAAACAGTGGAAAAAAGAGGGTTGATAGAGGACCTAGAGGGTAAGGGCATAGTGTTTCTACAGACTAGCACTTTCCGCCTAGAAGTACAGGGGCCCGAACCCGAAGGTAACGCACCGGGAGGCTGCCCTATCACTAGGCGCATAATACCGGGCCAGCAGTAGTGCCGAGTGCGTGCACGGATTGCGTCCCTGCGGATGGTTCTGGTGGGGTGCCCCGAGGCCCCTAGGACCCACCCCTATTAAGATCTTGGGATGGCCTCTGGGTGACAACTGCCCGGGGTTGTTTGGAGCTGGATACCTGGGGATAAAGACCTCCAACGTTCGCAAAATACCAATCATGACAAAAAATAACAATCAGAGCAAACGTAACTCTGTTGATACAAAATCGCAAAAGGACACTACCGCAGATTCTTCCCCCAAGTTTAGGTTCAGAAGTGTGAATGTGGGTAATATGCAAGGAAGGACAGGTGAGATAGCGGAGATGCTAGAGAAACAACGAGTGGATGTATGTTGTGCCCAGGGAACCCGGTGGAAAGGGGGGATTGCGAGGTGGATTACGGGTAAAAATGAACGCTTTAAAGTTTATATGGAAGGGAAATAAACATGGTACAGGAGGGGTGGGTTTCCTGGTGGCAGAGAGGTGGGCAGATTGTGTTATAGAAGTTAAAAGGTTTAATGAAAGATTGATTTTACTAAGAATGAAAGTCAGGGCGAGAGTCATAGATGTTATATCAGCATATGCCACCCAAACAGGCTTAGGTAGAGATGTTAAAGAACAGTTCTGGAATGAATTACTAGGGGTGGTTGTCGGATGCAAGGAAGTCGAGGTCGTAATTGTGGGAGGAGACTTGAATGGGCATGTCGGGGCAGGTGCCGACGGATATGAGGGCGTGCACGGAGGACAGGGTTATGGCCAAAGGAACCTGGGAGGCAAATACATACTGGAGCACTGTGCTGCCACGGGGATGGTGGTGTGTAATACTATGTTTAGGAAGAGGATGAGCCATCTGATAACATATGAATCTGGAGGTGGCTCCAGTAACCAGATAGACTACTTCCTTATCAACAAAGCTGACAGGAAATAGGTTAGAGACACTAAGATCATACCAGGTGAAGAATGCATTCCCCAACACAAGCTCCTAGTGAGTGACATGTGCCTAAGTAGAGTTCCTGTTAGAAAGAAAGTTAATTTGCCAAAAAGGAAAGTATGGTTGTTGGAAAAAGAGGAGTACAGAGACAGATTCCACAACGAAATGAAAAGGAAAAACGAAATCGAAAGGAGAATGGGTGTTAGGCCAGATGATGTTGATAGCAAATGGAACTTTATAGAGTGCAACCTCCTCGATACCACAGACAAAGTCTGTGGCAAAACAAAAGGGCCACCCAGACATAAGTTCTCCTGGTGGTGGAACAACGATGTCGAAGCTGCAGTCAGAGAAGAAGAGATGTTTCAAAGTATGGAAGGAAGGTGGCAGCAAGGAAGAACACCTGTCAGCAAATGTAATGCTAGAAGAGAGGTCTACAAGGCAAAGGAAACCATACAGGATAGCGTAATAGAACAAGTTTGCAGCACTAATAATACCAATGGGGTTTATAAATTAGCTAAGAATGTGAGGGACTGTAGTCAGGACGTTGTGGGTGTAAGATGCATAAATAATGACAGTGGCATGACTGTTTACACAGAAAACTAAATCAGAGAGGCATAGAAGGAGCATTATGAAAGACTGCTTAATGTGGAGTTTGAATGGAACAGGGAACAGCTCAGCACTGTAGTCCCATTACAAGGCCCTCTGCCTTTGATAGGGTACGACGCTGTTAAAAGTGCTAGAGATAAAATGAAGTCCGGGAAAGCCGCTGGGTGCTCCGGCATTGTCACTGAGATGCTAATAGCAGCTGGAGATATTGGGGTAAAATTGGTTGCAGAGCTGATTGATGCTATCATAAAGGAGGAAAAAATTCCCGATGCATGGCAGAAAAGGGTTATAGTAAATATATACAAAGGCAAGGGTGACTTCTTAGACAGGGGAAATTATCGGGGTTTGAAAAAGCTCCATCAAGTCATAAAAGTCTGCGAAAGGGTCTTTGAATGCATGATCAGGGAAAGTGTTGCTATCAGCGACATGCAGTTTGGATTTATGCCGGGACGTGGCACAACTGATGCTATCTTCATTCTTAGGCAAATGCAAGTGAAGTACTTAGAGAAAAACAGGGAGTTATACCTAGTTTTTGTAGATCTGGAGAAGGCCATTGATCGGGTGCTCAGGGAGGTAGTGCAGTAGGCTATGAGATAACTCTTGAGTAGAAGAGTGGCTGGTGCATGTGATAATGAGAATGTATGAGGGGTCACGGGCAGCAGTTAGAGTAAACGGGGGGCCTGAGCGAAGAGTTTCCAGTGAAGGTTGGAGTTCACCAAGGTTCAGTGCTGAGCCTATTACTGTTTGTTTTAGTCCTGGAGGATCTGCCAAGGGAATTTAAGATAGGAGTCCCATGGGAGCTGTTATATGCAGATGATCTAGTTCTTATCGCAGATAGTGCGCAGGAAGCAGAGGCGAAGTTCAAAAGATGGAGGGAAGGTATGGCAAATAAGGGTCTAAGAGTTAACATAGATAAAACACAGATCATGATTAGTGGAGTAGGGCGTGGTACTATGGAAAGAAGCAGCGACTATCCATGCGCAGTATGTGGGAAGGGGGTGGGAAGTAACTCAATTTAATGTTGCATCTGTAGTGACTGGGTACACAAGAGATGTAGTGGAGCTAGAAGACCTTTGACAAGAATCATAGACTTTGAATGTGCAGTGTGCAAGGGAGATCTTGTATTAAATGACCCGCCTGTCAGTGTTGATTTCGACAGTGTAACGCTGGAGTGTGTGAATAAGTTTTGCTACCTTGGCGATACAGATTTCGCCGGAGGTGGCGCTGAAGCTAGCTCCATTGCTACATTCAGAAGTGGCTGGGGAAAGTTTAGAGAGCTGTTGCCACTCCTGACCATGAGAGGGCTCCCACCCCACCTTAAAGGGAAGGTGTGTAACTCGTGTGTTATAAGCGCGATGACCTATGTCTCGGAGGCGTGGCGTGGAGGATATCAATAGAATGGAACGGAATGAGAAGAAAATGGCGAGATGGATGTGTGGGGTTAATCTTAGGGACAGGGTATCGAGAGAGGAATTGAGAAGGCGTCTGGGCATTACGAATGTCAGTGAAGTGATGCGCACAAGCCGACTTGGTTGGTTTGGACATGTGGAGAGAATGGATGATCAGAACTGGGTGAAGAAATGCCGGACTGTGAATGTGCGGGGAGCTGCCCGTAGGGGTGGACCTAGAATGACGTGGGCTCGGGTACTCCGGTCTGATCTCAAAATAAAGAACTTGACAACAGAGGCAGCCCTTAACAGGGCCGCCTGGAAAGCTGCCATTTAGGACGTGAGACTGTAACCACTTTCTCTGTTGACAAAACGGTCTTTAAACTTATATGTATGTATGTGTATGTATGATAGATCATTTTACCCCTTTGATTCCTAGATATCCTTCCAAAGCTGAATACAATTGACTACTGTTAACCAGAATAATTTGCGAAATGGCGTCATCAGTAGTCAAAGGGTTAATAATTGGAGAGGGGTGTTTCTATGGTCGACTTCTCTTAAATTATTGAAGAAAATTAGATACATCACATTGCGCTACTAGCAAACCTCGGCTAAGTATGTGGGATACACCCTCATACAACATTGAGAATACAAGAAAAAGGAAAACAATACATAGTAGGTTACCTAATTACTGGACTTACATTGTTCTCCCTCAAAACTTATCATGCATTATCTCTTAGAGTTGAATTAATTATTGATGAAAACTCTATCCATTCTATGTTCATCTACATTCATTACACAGCTACAATTATAACTGTTAAAAAGAAAATACTATCTATCTATATACTCAGGCCCAATCCCCATTTTGGGGGTAGCTGACTCAAGACAGAGCAAGAACAGGGAAAACAAAAAAACAACATAAAACAACAAATACACACATATAAAAAACACAAACTCACACACATCCAGGTCACCCAGGAGAAGACCCAGAGACCAGGGTCACCAAGGTCGCTTCAGCACTCCCCCGACCACCCGGAGAGGTTCCGATCTCGGCAGGTAGACATGCAGCGGAGCCAAAGCCACAAGCCCTCCCACCACACTTCCAGGCGCACCCTTCATATTAATCGTCTCCCCGGGCCAGGCGCCTGATGGACTATTATCTAGTCCATCTTGCGCCCGACCCCTTACTCCAAATGACCACGTGTTCACTCAACTATTCACAAGCATTCTCCATTCACTCCTGTCCACCACCACTTCCCCTGCCTGATCTATAGTCATTCCTCTATCATCCAAAGCCTTTCTTACACAGTCTCTCCATCTCAATGGGGGTCTTCCTGCCCTTCTATCTCCCCTTGTACCTGACTCACATATTCTCTTTGTAAGCCTTTCATCTCCCATTCGTTCAACATGACCATACCAGCTCAGCACCCTTCTGTCCACTCTGGCTGACAAATGTTCCTGCTGCCCCACTCTCCTATGTATCTCTTCATTGCTCAATCTGTCTCTACAAGTAACTCCACACATACTCCTCAAGCAGCTCATATCCATCACATCCAGCCCTCTTTTCTCCTTTTTCTTCAGAGCCCATGTCTCAGCCCCATACATCACTGTTGGCACAACAATTCCTTGATACAGTGCACTTTTTACTTTCACTCCGAGATTTCTCGTCTTTCACATACTTCCCATTGCTCCTTCCTTCCTTCACACACACTGTTTTACCTCCACTTCTGCTTATCGTTCCTCCTAGATATTTAAAACACTCTACTTGTTCCAATATTTCCCCATCCAGCCTCACATCTAGATTCACCCTATGCGCTCCCCTATTACACACCATTACTTTACTTTTATTGACGTTCACCTTCAGTTTCCTCCTTCCACAAACCACACGAAACTCTTTGACTACCCGCTGCAGTTTCTCATCAGAATCCGCCACCAATGCTGTGTCATCAGCGAACAGCAACTGATTCAACTCCCAATCTCTACCATTCTTTCCTACTAAACCCAATCCTCTTCCCATAGTTCTCCTTTTCACCTCCCTCACCACACCATCCATAAACATATTAAACAGCCATGGTGACATTACACAACCCTGTCGCAAACCTACCTTTACCTCAAACCATTAACTCAACTCACCATTTCCTACTCTCACACATGCTCTGCTCCCTTCATAAAAACTCTTAACTGCTTCTAACAAATTTCCTCCTATTTCATAAATCCTTAACACCTTCCACATTGCTTCACAGTCCACACGATTATACGCTTTTTCCAAGTCCATAAAAGCCCAAAATATCTCCTTATGCTTCTCTAAATACTTCTCGCATAACTGTCTTACTGCAAACATCTGATCCACTCACCCTCTTCCCCTCCTAAAACCGCACTGTTCTTCTCCTATTGCAACTTCCGTACACTTTATTATCCTCTCTATCAACACCCTGCCATACAGCTTTCCAACCACTGATGATAAACTAATACCTCTATAACTTGAACACTCCTGCCGATCTCCCTTCCCCTTGTACAACGGCACAATACATGCACTCTTCCAGTCTATTGGTACCATTGACACAGCAAAGCACACATTGAATAGTCTCACCAACCAATCTATTATCACATCTCCACCCTTCTTTATACATTCCACAGTAATACCATCGAAACCTTCTGCTTTTCCCGCTCTCATTTGTTTTACTGCTTCTTTCACCTCATTTTCCTCAATCCTTTCATTCATTCCCTGCCACCTGGGTGGCCTGGGTAACCTATCTCCATCCACCTCTGCTTCAATCACTGCTTCTCTTCCATCTCTTGTATTTAACAAAGATTCAAAATACTCTGCATATCTTTTCCTCACTTCAACTGGTTCCACTAGTAATTCTCCATTTTCATCTTTCACTGACTCTTCCCTCTTTTGTCCTCCTTTCCTTACTTTATTTACCTCCTTCCAGAACATCTTCTTTTGTTCTTCAAAATTCTCACTCAGCCTTTGACCCCACCTTTCGTTTGCATCTTTTTTCGCTTCTCTAATTTTCCGTTTTGCCTCTCTCCTTTTCTCCTTGTACCTCTCCCATACCTCAACACTACCATCCTGTAAAACCCTCTCAAAACACTGTCTCTTCTCCTCAACTGCCTTTCTCACCGTATCATTCCACCACTCGCTTCCCTTCCTGATACCTCTGCCTCCTACTTTCCTTTTGCCGCATACTACCTCTGCACTTGCTTTCACATTTTCAAAAGAAAATACAGCATGGATAAATAATTTATTCAGATAATATATTACGTGAAACATAATTTTATGACACTTAGTGACATATCTGTCCATGCAATGGCAAACAAATTGACATTCTAAGGCAAAAAGTTTAAGAAAACATAATTTAGCAATATAATTATGATTACACTATTCAGGGTTACAGTGCATAAACTATGACAATTTGCTTATTGATATATGTATATACTGTATGTGTTAGTTGAACTTACATCACTCAATACACTCCACTAAATACTTTGAATATAAACGGAGTACACATAAATATAATGTTCTATTACACCAAAGAAACACTATGTTAGTATACAATTTGTCAAAACACTACTAATTTACAAATACCAGGTTACAAAACACATCAAGACTATAATAAGAAAAACACAAAAGCAGGAATAAGTCTAGCCATGTACTAATAATCTTTTGAATAATATACCGACATTTACTTTTAATTGAAAGCCAAGTATAGTGACAAACTAAATTATGATAAAATGTCACTGCTGATTTGAAGTCTATATTATGTTCCTTGCTTTCTTGAATTGGAAATATATTATTAACTAATTGTTTACGAGGCTTGACTGTCTTGGTTTTGTGAAGGGGTTACCATAATGAACTAAACAAATACAACTCAATGTTAATATTTCCTTTATAAAGTTGCTATTCTAAAAAGGTTGTGGAATGTTTGGAGCTGATGGACTTAGTGGATAGGAATAACTCAGATATATTGATTTACTAGACTTGATTAAGGGACAGTGGCTATTTTTTGTATATTCATATATTTCTTAGTTTCCTCTCTAGACCTCCATCAAGATATATTTGTACATTTTTCGATAGAAAAATTTCCCCCTCTTAAATTACAGGTTTGCTATCGCTCGCCAGGAAAACATTGACACCTAATGACACGAAAAGTCTTAATATTGACAAAGAAATAGGGCTAAAGGTCATAAAATCGCCAAGCTAATCGGCCGAACGTCTTAAAATCTAAAAACCAATGGGATTAAACACGAGGGAGAAGGGGGCATAAAAGCGGCCCATATCCCCTTAATATGGGCTTCGAATGTTTGGATTATTTATATAGTAAATTTCATCAAAGTTCTTTTGATGCAATAGTCTTTGCAAATTTTGACTGATTTGGGTTGACTTGCCTAACATAATATAATTGACTGAATTGGTATAAGTGAACCAATTGAGGATAGTTTTATGGGATGTATGGTGGAATGAATTAAATTAAGTGAAATGAGTAACTGAGGGAAATAAACAAAATAGTGGATTAGATTGCTACAAACCCAATGCATAACAGAAACACATTAATACACAAGTTGATAACCCCTTTCCATGCAACTGTTAGCTAAGCCTACACACCCAAAACTACCCAACTGCAAACAACCAAGATGACCCTAGGATGACCTCTTAAGGGTTGTTTAGAGGGGGTAGGTCAGGTCAGGTCAGGTAAGGTCATCTACTTGTACACGAAGCTCTGGGTGCCTCCACGTCCATATCCTGAAAGAAAACAAGTGTAGAATGATTTATTTAGTTTATTTATTTAGTGTTATTTATGGGTTTTTTGTATTTATTTATTTATTTATTTATTTAATTATGTTTTTTTTTGTGCTGGATTATGGTTATATTCTCGAACAACTGGGTAGATATTCCGCAATCACATTCCTATTAAATTTGTCATGGGAGAAACGAAGATTGAGCCCCACCTCATTAAAAACATAACTTACTCTTTCAACCACTCACTGACACACTCTCTCTCTCTCTCTCTCTCTCTCTCTCTCTCTCTCTCTCTCTCTCTCTCTCTCTCTCTCTCTCTCTCTCTCTCTCATACACACACACACACACACACACCCCACTTTCTCACACACTCTCTCATGTTCTTAAACTGGCTGGAGGAATTACAAAGTAATTAAATATGGGAGGGATCAAGACGGAAACCTAATAATTTGAATATTTGCTTTTATTTAGCCATACCATACTGTACGTGTGTGTGACTTCTGCATCAAAGGAACAGACTAATTCAGGGGAGGCTATGGGGTTTTCTGGACCCCCTTCTCTCTCATGTTTAGCCCCATTAGTTTTGAAATTTTAAGACATTCACCCCATTAGTTTGGCAATTATTAGACCTTTAGCCCCAGTACTTTATTAATATCAAGACCTTTTGTGCAATTTAGGTGTTGATTTATTCCTGGCGAGCGACAGCCAAACTGTAATTTAGGAAGAACAGGCCTCAACCGGGACATTTTTCTACCGAATATTGTACAAATTCATCTAAAAAGGTAGTCTTGTGGTATCTTTATTAAGCTTGATTGAGATATATGGAGCAAACTAAAAAAAACTTCCTATAATCAATTTAGATGCACAATGACGGTTTATCTGTTGAAGTTACTTACAAACACATTACGTGATATCATAATATATAAGCTTGTGTTCATAATATACAGTGGATTATTAATTGCAGAAATTGGGGATCACCTTGATTTGTTGCAAGATATGAGCTTATAACTTCACGTATATTAGTTTGGCATCTAAATATGGACAAGTGCCTTATGAGATTGGTTTAGATAAAGCAATATTTTGTTGTATTATATGCTTTATATATTGTATTGCCCTCATGAAAATATAAAACAAATCCTTACTAACTAAAATAGAAAGTGTAATTTATGCCAGAGTAATATTTAGCATTCCTAAGTCCAAGGGTCAACCCATTCTATACCAGCGACGACTTATTAATTTTATTGTAGCTATATTTAGAGGACTTTATGTAGTCTAAGAAGGATCTGTGGTAGTAAAAAGGGTTAAGTGAGATATTTCGCAGCCTATTAATTTCTGGAATTAATTGCTGGAACTGAATAATATCATCTAAAAATAGCCAGAATATACAGCAGTTAAATGGACCGGTACTTAAGGGTTAAATCATATGTTACTTCGGTACAGTATATCTAAATGGAAATATACTCTATTCATTACAAGTAGGCCAGAAATATTTACCTCTATCCTCTGTAAATCAATAAGGGCTAGAGCAAATGGGCTGCAAACATTCACACCTATTCCCTGGCTGACTATTCCCAAATGGTAGAAATATTAGCTCGATCACTTTTGTCCTTTTTTGAGTTGTAGAGGTTAGTGGTCAACATTTTTGACTACTTATAATGTGTAATGTCACCGTGGTTGTTTAATGGATATATGGATGATGTGGTGAGGGAGGTATAAATGAGAACTATGGGTAGAGGATTGGGATTAGTAATTTAGTAGGAAAGAATGGTTGAGATTGGGAGTTGAATAGCTGCAGCGAGTAGTAAAAGTTTGGTGTGGAATGTGGGAGGAGGAAGCTGAGGGTTAATGTCAATAAAAGTAAAGTGATGGTGTGTAATAGAGAAGCTCTTTGGTTAAATCTAAATGTACAACTGGATGGGGAAATACTGGAACAAGTGAAGTGTTTAAATATCTAAGAAGAGTGATAAGCAGGGATGGAGGTGAGACAGAGAGCATGTGACTGAAGGAATGTTTTTGGAGCAATGGGAAATATGTGGAAGGTGAGATATCTCTGAATGAAAGCTAAAAATGTATTAAGTGATAGTTGTACCAACAGTGATGTCTGGGGATGAGACATGGGCTTTGAAGGCACAAGGGAAAAGTAAGTTGGATGTGATGGAGATTATCTGCTTGAGGAGTAGGTGACAACAGGAACCCTTATCGGCCATAGTGAACAGAAGGGTGCTATACTGGTATGGATATGTTGAACGAATGGGAGATGAAAGGCTTACAAAGAGAATATATAAGTCAGAAACAAGGGGAAATAGAGGGAGAGGAAGACCTCAGTTGAGATGGAGAGATGGTGTAATACAAGTGTTGAAAGGTATAGAGATGACTGAAGAACAGGCAAGATAAGTGGTAATGAATAGGAATGAATGGAGAATTCTTGTGAATAGATGAGTGATAACGCGGTCATAGGGAGAGGGGGTCAGGCGCCAGTAGCACTAGAAAATTGTTCGTCAGGCGCCTGGCCTGGGGAGCCGGTCTATGTTTTGGAGGGTCTTGCCTGAAAGTAAGGTGGGCGAGCATTGTGGTGGTAAGCTCCGCTGCGTGTCTGCCTGCTGAGACTGGAACCTCTCCGGGAGGTCTGAGTCCTGTGTGTCTTAGCTGGGAACCCCAAATTAACTTAGGTCTCTGGGTCTTCTCCTGGGTGACCTAGATGTGTGTGAATATTTAGTTTTGTTCTTATGATGTGTTGTGTTGTCTCTATTTGGGCTCTGTCACGAGTCGGCCACCGCCAGCTATGGGTTAAGTGCCTGAGTATCTACATACATACATACATACATACATACATACAGTACATACATAAATACATACATAATGAATAGAGTATAAAGGAATGCCTATATTACCTTTTACCATTGTACTACTTCAGGAAACTTGAAAATTAAAACAAAATAATTTCTACAGCACATGTCGAAATAGGGAATCAATTATTTTAATAATATGTAAGAGCCTGTCTAATTTATTGAAATTAGCTGGAAGTAGCAAAATATTATTAAATTTGTTATATGAATGAGTAGTGGTATCATAATAAAAGACTCCATCAAAAACTAAAAGAGTTACATGAAAAACACTTATAAGCAGTGGCTTGAAAAACATATGTCTATAAAGAAATATACCTTACTAGCTTCAATAAAATAGCAAAGACTTTGAGATGGAAACATAAGAAAAGTGTGCTTTGTGTTAGCTTTAATTTACAAAACAACCCGTTGTAGCCAACACCAATATTTGGTCGACCTTGTGGGATCGGTCTCTGGCCCACAGATTCCGTCATTAACATTCTGTTAAGCCCTTGAGGTGCACGGTTGCCAGTTATATTAATGTATTTATATAAGTGCACTTAAGAAAATGTAATAAAGTTAGTCCTCTAAAGTTTTCGAAACCACCATTGAAACTGAGGGTTTGGGGTAACTAAATTAAAAAAATTAAGGTGCATCTGAGGTATTTCAAGGTTTAAATTAGGCTACAAACCATGCATATCGCGTTCTGCGCCACAGAGGGTTTCGACATAAGGGGCACAGAAAAGAATCTCTTAAAATAAAAAATAAAATAAAAATAAAATAAACCGTATTTTTACCTCCTGGCCCGAACATGGCGCCGTAGCAAGGGGTAGTGCAGTAGGGCTTGCCGGAGTGTTCGGCGTGGCTCCCGGGGGTTAGGGTCTTGTTACACTTCTCACACCGCAGGCACCCAGAGTGCCAGTCCTTACCGAGGGACGTCTTGCGCTCAGCTGGAAAACAAGGGGGTTATTAGGACGGTCTTAACCTCTTTAACACGATGATGTAAATTTAATCTTATTCTGGTTACCATTAGACCACTCTCTTTAGCTTATAATCTACCTCCAGGACTTAAAGGAGGTAAATACTATCTCAATAAACCATCTAAGTATCATAGGACCTTCTTAAGCTACATAAAACCGTCTAATGTCGTGCTGAAGGAGTAAATAAGAAACAAGCTAAGATAAATTGGATTACATTAGGAAAGAGATGCCATCCTTTTCTCTGGACGATAGTTTAGTGCCGTAATTACCAAACAATGGGTTGATAATTCAATTTTTGATCATGCAGAATGTAATCCAAATACTAAGCTATATAACCTGTGCCAATAAGTAAATTATCTATCTATCTATCTATCTATATGCTCAGGCCCAATCCCCATTTTGGGGGTAGCCGACTCAAGACAGAGCAAGAACAGGGAAAACACAAAAACATCATAAAACAAAAAATAAACACAGATAAAAAACACAACTCTCACACATCCAGGTCACCCAGGAGAAGACCCAGAGACCAGGGTTACCAAGGTCGCTCCAGCACTCCCCCGGCCCCTGACCACCCGGAGAGGTTCCGATCTCGGCAGGCAGACATGCAGCGGAGCCAAAGCCACAAGCCCTCCCACCACACTTCCAGGCACACCCTTCATATTAATCGTCTCCCCGGGCCAGGCGCCTGATGGACTATTATCTAGTCCAACTTGCGCCCGACCCCTTACTCCAAATGACCACGTGTTCACTCAACTATTCACAAGCATTCTCCATTCACTCTTGTCCACCACCACTTCCCCTGCCTGATCTATAGTCATTCCTCTATCATCCAAAGCCTTCATTACACAGTCTCTCCATCTCAATGGGGGTCTTCCTGCCCTTCTATCTCCCCTTGTATCTGACTCACATATTCTCTTTGTAAGCCTTTCATCTCCCATTCGTTCAACATGACCATACCAGCTCAGCACCCTTCTGTCCACTCTGGCTGACAAATGTTCCTGCTGCCCCACTCTCCTACGTATCTCTTCATTCCTCAATCTGTCTCTACGAGTAACTCCACACATACTCCTCAAGCAGCTCATCTCCATCACATCCAGCCCTCTTTTCTCCTTTTTCTTCAGAGCCCATGTCTCAGCCCCATACATCACTGTTGGCACAACAATTCCTTGATACAGTGCACTTTTTACTTTCACTCCGAGATTTCTCGTCTTCCACATACTTCCCATTGCTCCGAAAACCTTCCTTCCTTCACACACTCTCTGTTTTACCTCCACTTCCATACCTCCACTCCTGCTTATTGTTCCTCCTAGATATTTAAAACACTCTACTTGTTCCAATATTTCCCCATCCAGCCTCACATCTAGATTCACCCTATGCTCTCCCCTATTACACACCATTACTTTACTTTTATTGACGTTCACCTTCAGTTTCCTCCTTCCACAAACCACACCAAACTCTTTGACTACCTGCTGCAGTTTCTCATCAGAATCCGCCACCAATGCTGTGTCATCAGCGAACAGCAACTGATTCAACTCCCAATCTCTACCATTCTTTCCTACTAAACCCAATCCTCTTCCCATAGTTCTCCTTTTCACCTCCCTCACCACACCATCCATAAACATATTAAACAGCCATGGTGACATTACACAACCCTGTCGCAAACCTACCTTTACCTCAAACCATTCACTCAACTCACCATTTCCTACTCTCACACGTCATGCTCTGCTCCCTTCATAAAAACTCTTAACTGCTTCTAACAAATTTCCTCCTATTTCATAAATCCTTAACACCTTCCACATTGCTTCACGGTCCACACGATCATACGCTTTTTCCAAGTCAATACAAGCCCAAAATATCTCCTTATGCTTCTCTAAATACTTCTCGCATAACTGTCTTACTGCAAACATCTGATCCACGCACCCTCTTCCCCTCCTAAAACCGCACTGTTCTTCTCCTATTGCAACTTCCGTACACTTTATTATCCTCTCCATCAACACCCTGCCATACAGCTTTCCAACCACTGACAATAAACTAATACCTCTATAACTTGAACACTCCTGCCGATCTCCCTTCCCTTTGTACAACGGCACAATACATGCACTCTTCCAGTCTATTGGTACCATTGACACAGCAAAGCACACATTGAAAAGTCTCACCAACCAATCTATTATCACATCTCCACCCTTCTTTATGCACTCCACAGCAATACCATCCAAACCTTCTGCTTTTCCCGCTCTCATTTGTTTCACTGCTTCTTTCACCTCATTTTCCTCAATCCTTTCATTCATTCCCTGCCACCTGGGTGGCCTGGGTAACCTATCTCCATCCACCTCTGCTTCAATCACTGCTTCTCTTCCATCTCTTGTATTTAACAAAGATTCAAAATACTCGGCATATCTTTTCCTCACTTCAACTGGTTCCACTAGTAATTCTCCATTTTCATCTTTCACTGACTCTTCCCTCTTTTGTCCTCCTTTCCTTACTTTATTTACCTCCTTCCAGAACATCTTCTTTCGTTCTTCAAAATTCTCACTCAGCCTTTGGCCCCACCTTTCGTTTGCATCTTTTTTCGCTTCTCTAATTTTCCGTTTTGCCTCTCTCCTTTTCTCCTTGTACCTCTCCCATACCTCAACACTACCATCCTGTAAAACCCTCTCAAAACACTGTCTCTTCTCCTCAACTGCCTTTCTCACCGTATCATTCCACCACTCGCTTCCCTTCCTGATACCTCTGCCTCCTACTTTCCTTTTGCCGCATACTACCTCTGCACTTGCTTTCACTCCTTCCTTAAACTGTTGCCATTCAATCTCTACTTCTCTCTCTTCCATCTCTCTCACTTCCATCCACTTTTCATTTAGTCTTTCCTTGTACTCCCTCTCTTTTTCACTCTTCTCTAACTCACTAACTTTTATTACCTCTCTTACTTCACGCTTGTCTCTTATTCTCCTGTAACTCTTAACTCTTAGCTTTCCCTCCACCAGGTAATGATCTGAGATACCCTCCGCCTCACCTCTCATCACATTCACATCCAGCAGTCTACACAATCTTTCCCTTGTCACCAGCACATAATCCATCAATGCCCTCTCTACAGTCTCTCCCCTCACAAGTCTATGCCAGGTGTACTTGTGTATAAGCCTTTTTTTGAAGAACGTATTACCTACACTCAATCTACACTCTTCACATACATTTTTCAGTCTTTCTCCACTCTCGTTTACACCATCCACACCAAAACTACCGATGACTCCCTCAACAGGCTCATTTCCTACCCTAGCATTTAGGTCCCCTAAAACTATAACATTTTCATTTTCATCAAACCCTTGCAGACAATCTCTCAAATCCTCCCAGAAACCCTCTACCTCGTCTAACTCTCTTTCACTTCCTGGTCCATACGCACTTACAAAAACCCACCTTTCACCCTTAAACCGCATTCTCACCCACATTAGCCTTGATGACACCTCTTTCCACTCTTTTTATAAACTCTCTCAACTCCTCCTTCACAATAATAGCCACTCCTTCTTTCCCCTGACTCCCTCGTCTACTCCAGACTTTCTACCGATCACGTTTCCAAAATCCACTTCTCCCTCTCCTTTCATCTTTGTTTCATTCAGTGCAAGGACATCATACATCCTTCTTTCAAATAACCTTCCAATATCCTCTCGCTTCTCACTCGCACCACATCCACGCACATTTAAAGCTCCTACTCTCAGGGTCCGGGACCACGAACGCGTTCCCTCGCCCCTATCTCTGTCTCGTTTTTTTGGTAGATTAATTTAAGTAAATTATAGGTATAGATATATTTGTGTGTAAACAGAGGCTAATGGCACCAAAATGGCGTAGGTTGACCGATCTGGTACTACAGGGTCAAGGTTGAAGGATGGGAATGTTATATATTACAACACTGACTATATAATAATGGCATAAGAGTTGTGGAATCAAGGGTGCCTGAAATAGAAAACCAGAAACCCCACCTACAGTATTATGTAAGCATGATAAAGTAATGGGGTTTACATCTGGTGGATTTTCAAACTTTAGAATGCTTGCGTTAACCTATATGATCAGATCGGGGTCTTCTTGGATCTCCCCTGTTTCGGAGATTTTGAAACATTCACCCCATTAGTATGGCGATAATAAGACCCTGCACTCCATTCAGGTGTCGATTTTGCTGTTACAGTCACTTAAAATAAACGAGAAATAGATCATACACTTGTTTTTCTATTTTACCCTTTAATATTTATAAGTCCCAACACTGGGGAACATTTTCACATAAGAGGTGCGTATATATGTGAGCCACAGCCGATTTATATTAGCGTGCCTTAATATCTAAAATTTTCTATAAAGTGTAACGTTTTCTTCTTAATATATTTAAGCGGTAACTGGTAATTTTTCGTGAACCTCCACCCGGACCACCCCTAACACTTGAAACGCTTACAGACAAAATTATACGCTTACAAAAAACATGCTTACATTCACATACACAATCACTAATGCACCCCTCCAACAACAAATTTGCCAAGTGTTGGGGCTTGTACCTAGTCCTGCACATGTCCACAACTCCATTTATATCTATACTAACAAGGCAGTGGATATTTGTCTGAAAGTATTTGACAAATTCTAAACATTGTTATCAAATGTAACTATACTAACCTAACCTACACAATAGGGATTGTCGTGTAGAAGAATGTGACGGATAGATAGGAGTAATTGGGTTTTGGAAGCGTTGACAAGACTTTCTCTGTCCCCAATCGGAAATACTTGAAATATCAGAAGCTACGGTGTATCTTTAATTAACTTTTAATTTTGGGTAATTCAAGTAATATGTTAATTTGTATTGGATAATACGAGACTGAGAATGTCGAACAAATATCCACAACCTACTGATAAATACCCCCTTCAATAACAAC
This sequence comes from Lithodes maja, assembly GCA_037953745.1. Lineage (NCBI taxonomy): Eukaryota > Metazoa > Arthropoda > Malacostraca > Decapoda > Lithodidae > Lithodes > Lithodes maja. Next base: position 48,984 of record JBAKBP010011250.1, on the reverse strand, counting down.
GTTCTGCATAGCGTTACTAACTACACTGAAACAAGCCGTGATTATAACTACACTGAATAAATGCGTGACTAAAACTATACACTAAATAATCACAATATGATTACATGAATATATATGTGACTATAGCTACACTGAATAAAGATATGAATATCACTAGTTTACACTGAATAAAGACGTGACTATAACTACACTGAATAAAGATGTGAATATAATTAGCCTACACTAAATAGCCTAAAAACGTACCTACACTGAATGAAGGTGTAACTATAACTCTACTGAATAAAAATGTGAATATAACTAGATTACACTGAGTAAACATGTGACTATAAATACACTGCATAAAGATGTGACTCTAATTACACTGAATAAGGACGTGGCTATAACTACACTGAGTAAAGACGTGACTATAACTACACTGCATAAAGATGTGACTAGAATTACACTGAATACAGAAGTTACTATAACTACACTGAATAAAGATTGACTATAATTACTCTGAATACAGAAGTTACTATAACTACACTGAATAAAGATGTGACTATAATTACACTGAATACATAAATTACTAGAAGTAAACTGAATAAAGACGTAACTATAGCTACACAGAATAAAGACGTGACTATAAATACACTGAATAAAACATTACAATACCTACACTGAATAAAACGTGATTATAACTACACTGAATACAGACGTGACTATAACTACACTGAAAGCAGACGTGAATATAACTACACTGAGTAAAGACGTGACTGTAACTACACTGAATAAAGACGTGACTATAGCTACACTGAATAAAGATGTGACTATAACTACATTGAATGAAGACGTGACTATAACTACACTGAATGAAGATGTGACTATAAATAGCCTACACTGAAAATAACAACCATATGAATAAAGACGTGACTAACTACACTGGATAATAACAATATAACTACACTGAATAAACAAGTGAATATTACACTTAGTCCCTTCTGTACCGGTGATGTACTTTTCATTATTACACTTAGTCCCTTCTGTACCGGTGATGTACTTTTCATTATTACACTTAGTCCCTTCTGTACCGGTGATGTACTTTTCATTATTACACTTAGTCCCTTCTGTACCGGTGATGTACTTTTCATTATTACACTTAGTCCCTTCTGTACCGGTGATGTACTTTTCATTATTACACTTAGTCCCTTCTGTACCGGTGATGTACTTTTCATTTTAGTCTGGCAACTATCAGACGATTTTATTGAGCTTAGGAAGGAAATCTAACAATCAAAAGGCTACAAACTATATCAATGAATCCTTTTATCTACCACATATCCTTCCTAAGCTTCATAACATCGTCTAAAAGTAGCTGAAATCAATTTAAATAGACGTCGCCGGTACAGAAGGGGTTAATAAAGAAGTTAATATAACTACACTGAATAATGAAGTGAATATAGCACTAAATGATTAAGTTCATAACACTGAATAAAGAATTAAATATTACTAGACTGAAAAATAAATAGTAAAGCTACAATGAATACAGAACTGAACATAACGATACAATAAATATAATTACAATGAATAATGAAGTGAATATAACCACACATAATACAACAATGAAACTACTAGGCAGCCTGAAGAAGATAATAAAAGTACACATAATACATAATTATAATACTACAACTACGCAGCCTGAAGACGTTGTGACGCATGTCGAGTATGAGCATGCTGTACAGAACGCCCAGTCAGGCCCCACTCTCGCTAGGATCGTCAGGGCAGGAACTTTGGCTGTAGTCTGTGTAGAGTTTCCTAACTCAGTTTATGTGAACCGTTGTACTATAAGTATTATCATTATGTATTTTGTTTTCTTCTAAGTCAACGAGTTCTATTTTATATCATTAGATATAAGTATTGTGTGTGGGACTTGTATGTAATGATGAGAGGAGAGAGAGAGAGATATTACGTGGCGGGGATCAGTGAGTACGCCACGCGGGCCGATAGGCCTAATTCCCTCCCCCCTCCTCCCTTCCTCCCTTTCAGCGCGTGGGAAGTTCTTTGTCGATCCCAGATTGAGAGAGAATATGACGTCATGATTGCCAGTGGGCGGTCCTTAGTAGTTGGCGTTATGCTCACTAAAGGGCCGAGTATAAAAAGGGAGGTCCCGCCGCATTTTCCTCAGAACTCATCAGGCAAAGCGACCTCTCATATCCCTTGCAACTATCCATATTCTTCCGACTGATGTGAACTTTCTCTACTCTCTGAACAGCCTATCTCCTTCTCTTCTCGTCCCTGTTTAACCTCCATGACCCCTTTGGTGCAGATTTAGTCAGCCAAAGTATTATCGCTTGAGTTCTCACGAGATAAGTGCCTGTTAGATAGCCTATTTTGGAAGGGTCAACTAGAATAGGATTGATTGATGTTTGTTGCACTCGTATATGTATTTCCCTGTGTACTATTATTCATGTTCCTGTTTTCTGCTGGTTTAGGTAATGCTAGACTGGGATAGGGTTCCTCGAGTTGTGATTTCCTATGAGTGCTAGGTAGGTTGAACCAGCACAATTGCAACGGAGACGTGGGAAGCCTAGGGGGTCTTTTTGATTGTGTACCGTGGGAGTTTAGCACTGTGTTGCGAGTGAGGGCTTTTGCCTGGGCCACCCAACACTGTGCTATCTCATTTGCTTGACTTTGAGAGGATCGCCAGGAGAGAACCAGATACTAGTGATCTGGATCTCTCAAGAGAGCATCCCGTCAATTACCGTAATTTGGCCGCACAGTCTTAAGGACCTCGCTAGGCTACGAGCCGCTTGCTCAGCCATTGTCTCTTAACCTTAGATATCCCAGCTAGACTTTGCTCGACCAGCAGATACAGTATAGTATCGAAGCTTCTCCTTATGTATATTATTGTTTAAGCACTATTGATTTCATGTGTGGCACGCTTAGCTACTTCAGAGATTAGTGGCCCACGAGCACAATCTTAGTAGGCTATTGCCAGTGCATTGTCGGAGTACTTCTTCTTAATGTTTGCCATATCCTATTGCTTATTCTTATTCTTATAATTCTTCTTATGTCAATTTAAAGCCTTTAATTACCAGTGAGTTATTCATTAAATTACTGTTCAAAATCCGATACTTACTTCTTATGAGTATTCGAGAAGCATCTAACTTATCAGAAGATTCCTTGCTTGATGCTCGAGGACTATTGTTTAACGTAACGTAATAGTGCCGATCCGAAGTAGAGGGTGGAGGACTTCTTAAGTTCTTAGTTCAAGGGTGGATTACTTCGGCTTCGGCCAACACTATTCTTTAGTGTTGTAGTACTTTCTTCTTTGTTTGATTGTTGACCAGACTAGATAACTCCCGTCTTGTTATTAGTCTGTTGTGTGAAACGCTAGTACCGAGTTCTTGTATACCCCGTTATAGCAGATAGAACTCTGGAGGGTAGTGGCGTTTTTTGTTCGGCTGGCAGTACTCTGGGGTTGGGATCGTGTGTTTCCGTTGTGGCAGCGAGCCATACTCGAGTCCTGTGTAAGAGCCCTAGTGTACCCGAGTGCCCGGTCGTAACAAATGGCGACCTTGCTTAGGATTTTGTGAACAGTATAATTTTTTGCAGAGTTGTACAACATTTGTTTGTTCGTACTTTAGCGTACATATTGAAGAATATTTTTTTTTTGTAAGGCAATTAGGAGAGCATTTAAGAGACTCCAGTTAATTTAGTAATTAGTGCTTACATAAGGGAGTTTAACACTTTTGTCTCGAGAATTTTTTGTGAACTTCAGTATGTCGTGCCCTAGTATTGACGAGGAGCGAGAGATGCTATTTGAGGAGGTGCCGTTAGTAACTAGTGAGGAGGATGCTAGACTTTTTGTGAGTAAGCAGTACCACGTGACGGAGGAGAGGCTGACTGGGGTGAATGTTTATGGCTTGCACCTGATAGCCAAGGTTTTGGGTCTATCCAATGTAGGAGGGATGTCCAAGGGGGAGCTGATTTCCTGGGTGTTGCGTGGGCGACATGGGGTTTCGGAGGAGAGGGCGTTTGGGGGGGTTCCTCCCCAGATCCCCTCTCACTCGACTCCCACAGTGCCGTCCACTCGGTTGCCGGAGGTTAGCACTCTCCCACAGAGGGATGAGCATTGGAAGATTGGAGTGCCCTCGGGCGGTGCGTATGGTGGTTCCCCAGTTCTTGCCCCCCCTCCTTCAGTAGTGGCAGCTCCCTCTTCCGGCCTGTCTCCTGAGATGATATTTAAACTCGAGCTTGCTAAAATTGAGTCTAGGAAGCAGGAGAAGGAGATTGAGGCTGAGGTTAGGAAGCAGGAGAATGAGACTAGGAGGCATGAGATTGAGGTCAGGAGGCACGAGGCTGAGCTTAGATACGACTCCGAGAAATATTGTGCTCAGATAGACTTAGATAAGACTCGTGCAGAGTCGACAGGGATTCGGATGGGCCGGGAGGGCCAAGTAAGAGAACAGTCCTTGTCTCACTTAGTCAAATTGGTGCCGGCATTTAGTGAAACTGAAGTCACAGAATTTTTTAATCGTTTTGAGAAGAAGTGTAGGGAGCATAATTGGCCTGAAGAGAAGTGGGCAGCTCTGGTCTCCTCAAGACTTACGGGTAAGGGTCTGAAGGCTTATGATGCACTGCCTTTAGAGTTTTGCATTGACTACCCAGAATTGAAGAGAGCTGTCCTACGGGCATACGAGTTGCAACCAGAAACATATCGATTGAAGTTTCGGGGTGTTACAAAGACTAGGGAGGCGACCTTTCTTGAACATGCCCGGGACTTAAAAGATGCACTTACAAACTGGACACGTTCTGAGAAAGCTGAGACGGCCGAACAGTTGACTGAGCTGTTTCTGCTCGAGCAGTTTTATAAGTGTACAGGTGCAGAAATGACTAACTATTAAAGAAAAGAATCCAAAAACTCTACAGGAGGCAGCTGAGATGGCTGACCTCCGGCTATCATTAATTCGTGGGTGCGGGTCTGCCCAGCGTAGTGAGGCAGGTAACAAGGGGCGTGACGCCCCACCCCCCCGAGTTAGTAATATATCTTATGCAAACAAGTACAAGAGTTATGATACCAAGACTGACCACAAGACTAGCACCGTCCCATTTAAGAAGGGGCCGGGCCCTTCCCAGTACCAAGGGAAGCCCAAAGGGGAGTTAGAGTGTTATCAATGTCATAAAAAGGGGCACTTTGCAAGAGTCTGTCCTAGCAAACCACCTACAGCAGCTGTGTCTTTGGCCTGCAACCTTGGTGTGTCTCTGAAGCCTTCTGAGTTTGCCCGGGGCAGTTCGTCAGAGGCTGAGGCACAGCCAATGCAGAAGCACCTGGGAGGCTCGAACCCTGCTCAGGATGTTTTTTGCGACCATAGAGGACGGGGTTGCGTGATGTGGGCGGGGCGCAAGCATGGAGTAGAGGTCTTGCGTGATACAGGTGCTTCCCAGACTTTGATGAAAAACTTGACTGGCTACCCTATAAATGCGGCTCGGGTGGTGGTGGTGCAGGGTATTAATGCAACTCGGTCATACCCGCTGGTGCGGTTGGAGTTGGAGGTGGATGGTGTGGCACGTGAATTGGATGTTGGGATTGTGGAGAAACTGCCAGTGGAGGGCGTCGACCTTCTTCTCGGCAACGACTTTGCAATGCCCGCTTCTGAGGTTCTACCCTTAGTCGTTGCCGAGAGGCCGGCCGACGTGAGTAGGGAAGAGCGAGAGTGGGTCGAGCGGTGCCAGGCACAACCCATGGCGTGTGCTGTCACCCGAGCTCGGGCAGCTAAAGTGTCACAGCCTAGTCCTCCGTCTTCAGACCAGCAGAGGAACGATCAACAGGAGGAGGCTAAAGCTGGAGTTGGTTTTAAGAGTTTTGACTCGGCGGCTCTCCTGGGTGATTCAGTATTAGCACCATTACTTAGTTCTGGAGTAGCCCCTGGGCCTGTCATCGAGAGTGACGAGGCTGGGCATGACGAGTCTCCACGACAGCAACGTTATGAACATCGAGAGAGACAGAGGGAGCAGCTCAGTATCGGGGAGGGTCATGCATTGCTCCGGGAGCAGTTAGATCGCTTGGCACCCTCAGATATACGTCGGTTGCAGCTGGAGGACCCTGAGCTCCAAACGTGTGCTAATGGAGCTGTGGAGCTCGACGAGGACGGTGATGCACAGCCGGGAGATTTTTTTTATTTAGATGGCATCCTGTAGTGGCGTTTTTTGTTCGGCTGGCAGTACTCTGGGGTTGGGATCGTGTGTTTCCGTTGTGGCAGCGAGCCATACTCGAGTCCTGTGTAAGAGCCCTAGTGTAACCGAGTGCCCGGTCGTAACAACGTAAATATAGCTAGGTTGACTCTAGATACACAGTGTACCGGTCACACTGCCAAGGTTATCACTGAATAAACACCATCCAACTCAGGCTGTTTATACTACTGGTCAGGACTTGGGACACTTCACTAAATGACAGGCTGGACAACTCAACAATGTATACGTGTTTTGCCACTATGAAAAAAAAAATACATGTAATAATAACACAAATATTATTAATACAAATAATTGTCTATGCCTAGGTGACAAGCTACAACACATTGCTCGAAAAAGGCAAAAACAAGCAAAATCATCAATAATAATTAGAAATAGCATAATAATCCCAAAACATCGGATCAAATGGTGTTAATGCAGCATAAATTAGAGAATATCGTATTTACCTGACATTGAAATAGAGCTTTCCTGAGATTAATTTTCATTTTATACTTTTGTTTTCTATATTTCAACTACTCCCTCTCGGGCACAGGCTATACTGGCTAATAATAGACGATACTATTCAGTTTAAGAAGGGCCTCCAGCAATTAACAGGCTTCGAACTATCTAATTTACCCTTTTTACTACCACAGATCCTTCTTAAACTTCACAAAATCGTCTTAAGACTCAACGAGCGGCTAGGTCGGTAAATTCTACTACCTGCCAAGCGGGTGGTTTTACCCTAAACGAGCTTATTTCCGTGCTCTTTTGCATGCATAAACAAGAGCCAGAGCGTAATACAATTATGTATCCCTGAAAGGGCGTTAATTGAGCTTTCCAATGACACCTGAACCATCCTTCTACGATCACTGGTTGTCTTGAAACGATCGTGCAACCAAAGGGCAAAATCGCTAAAATACGGTCATTTCGTTACATAATTACGTGTGTAGCGAGGGAGGGAGGGTGGATGTGTGTGTAGTATATGTCAGTAGGCACACGGCAACCGTGGCGAGCAGTCATAAGGCAACCTATGCTCCTCCCGTCGCTCGTCTCTCTCTCAGAGCCAATATTGCGCCAAAATTGCACATGGACTTAAGTCGGGCCCGGCTAAAGAAGGGTTAATTAATATAGCTATAATAAAATATAACAGACGTCGTTGGTACAGAAAGGGTTAATGTTAACCGGATTAAGATTACAATCGCGTCACAATACTGAAAAGGTTACCTCTTTTAGTATTGTGACGCACCCAGTGTGTGGCAACGCAACCTGATTGTACTCCTTGGTACTCCACTGTGCCGCCGCGGTGCGGTGCCGTGTGCCGCTGTGCCGTGCTGGCTGCTTATATTGAGTGTGACAACGTATAACTATGTTCTTTGTATCTCTGCAAAGGTCTCGTCATGTGCTAACCAGTGGTGGGTTTTGTTTTAAGCCATGTCGAGACCTTCCATTTAATATGTAGTATCAATAGAGAAGTTGATAGATAAGACAATAGGAATTCAGAGAGAGAGAGTGAGTTAGTCTTCAGAGCGAGAGGGTAGCAGCGCGCCGCGCTGCCGGGGGGGTGGTTGCCAGACGTATGGACCGGTTGGCAGCCTTGCGCTTATAGCTAGGTGCGACAGGGTTGGTAGTCCATTGCCGCCTGCCTATGCTGCCTGGGTTGCCCATGTTGTCGTACTGCACATTGCCTGGAGGCTCGCTGTGTGCTCTATGACCAGGTTGCCTAGAACCTTTGAGATTCTAACATCCCTTGCCCTCTCTCCCAATTTCTCACGGTTGCACTCTTTCTCTCTGACGACATTACTCTCATTTCATTCTTCTCTCTATTTAAATGCATACCCTTCCCTTGAGGTCCTAAAGGAGTTTCAGCACTCACCTCTCGTATTACTCTTAGGACAAGCATATATTTACATGTATTAGATTTAAGGGGTTAATGTGAACAGCGATCTTCTTGATGAGGATAGTTGGTGAACGTTCTACATGTTCACGAGTTATATGCCCAGCTCATCATCCAATTTGTGACTAGACTAGTGCCATGTGTAAGAGCCCGACCATGCCCAGGAGTTGTCTGTAGAGGGGCGAGGACTTAGCCTTGATTTGCCTACCGAGCCAGGAGCGAGTGCAGTACCAGAGACTACAGCTCGCTCGTAGTGCCGGTATAGTAGAGTAACGTAATTTATCTGTCCTTGTGTTCTCTGCAGTCTTTTCCTGGGTTCTCGCTTTCGGTGCTGGGACTCGTTGTTCCTGTGACTTGGCCTGCTAGCTAGAACACATGGGGATGATGAGTGGGTGATATCTTTATTTTACTATGCATTGCAGCTCTCTTTAAGTTTATGTATGTAACACTTTACAATACACATTGCTCACACACAAGACAACACTATTAATACTTTCATGTATCAATTAACTGCACTGTCGTTTTGCTGCTGTGTCCGGAGTTCCGTTGCGTAGGGCGCATACGGACTCAGAGGGGAGACAGAGTGAGAGAAGCGAAGTAGCCTATGCGGTAGTAGGCTACCGGCGCAGTACTGTTGCCTGCAACCTTTTAGTTATTCCAAGTATAGATTCATTATTACAATAAGTGACTACTATTTATGTTCCTTCCATGTGTATTATTAGGTATCTACTGGATCATGAACATCTTGTATGCTACATGCTAGTGCATGTTAGTAGGGGACAGTTATTCTAGTGCACGCGCTTTCAAGTAGGCGTGTACATTTGTCATTTAGCATTTCACTGTCATACCTTTAGCCTGCTTCTATTCTACATTATTAGAGGCTTAATATTAACGTAGTTTCTTGAGTATTGCATTTCTTTAGTAATAACGTAACCTATAAATGTCTGAGGGAGTTTAGCCTCATAGCCTACCCCTGTTGTACACTTTCGCCGAGTTAAGGTACCTCGTTACCATAGACGATAACTCTGTAGGGCGTTGGTGCTTTTGTTGTCTGGAGCATATAGTATTTGGGACTGGAATCGAGCGTGTCGTTGTCACATAAGCCATTTCTGTCCTACGATCAAGAATCCCGAATATGTATTGCCGATCCAGCCGTAACAAAAATGGCGACCTTGCACAAGATTCAGTAGTATCCTATCACATGTTTTTTGGAGAACTATTCTATGCTACCTAGTAGAGCTGGCTAGAATTTTCTTGCATATTGGAGGAATTTTTATTGTGTCATTATTGTATTGGTGGACTTGCAGATTGTTTCGTTAGGGGTGTCTAGAGTAGAGTCATTCAAGCATCTTTAACATTTTGTGAGTCGAGACTGCAATTAGTAATAAGCACTTTTTTTTTTTTATGAACAGCAATTGTATAACCAGCACTATGTCTAATGACTCATCATTTACGGGGGAGGATAACACGGTACAGCCTAGTAACCAGCAAGTACAACAGATGTTTAGGGAGGGGAGTGTTATAAGTGGAGAGAGGGATGCCCGGGCATTTTTGCAGACACCTTTGACCGAACAGCGCCTGCAGGCTATTGATTGTTACGGTCTTCGCTGTTTAGCCACGGTTTTGGGGCGGGACTGTCCTGACAGTTGGCCCAAGAAGAATTTGGTGGCATGTTTGTTGGGTGATGGCGATGGGGCGGTGGGTGGAGTGGGGTCTTGGGGGGTTCCCTCCAAGCCTCCATTCCACTCTACCCCTGAGCTGGGCCCTCAGCCAGCGAGTCTTAGCACGATGCAGCAGGAGGGTTCTCAAGGGCAAGCTGGCTTACCCGTAAACACGTCTCGGTGTGGATCCCCCATTTTGTGCTCTCCCCCCCCAGGCCTGTCTCCTGAGATGTTATTTCAGCTAGAACTAGCTAAGCTTAAGTTGCAAGAGAGACAACAGGCTAGTATAGAACGCATAGAGGTTGCTAGAATCCAAGCCAATCAGGATGCAACCAGGTACCAGGCTGAAATGGATGTCGAGAAGTCTAGAGTAGAGACCACGGGGCGTCATCTCGGTGGTGGGCACCGGGTTACAGACTCACTTTCGCATTTAATTAAGTTAGTACCCGCATTTGATGAGACAGCAGTGACTGAGTTTTTTGCTCGTTTCGAAAAGAAGTGTCGTGAGTATGACTGGCCGGAGGTTAAATGGGCAGCATTAGTTTCATCACGTCTAGTGGGTAAGGGGTTGAAAGCCTACGATGCACTGTCACTGGACGAGTGTCGTGTATGGACTGGTGAAGGAGGCTGTGCTCCGGGCCTACGAACTGCAACCCGAAACTTATAGATTGAAGTTCCGTGGCGTGAATAAGAAGAGCGACGTCAGTTTTATGGAGCACGCACGGGACTTAACAGATGCAGGTAATAACTGGTTTCGGTCCGAGCACGCAGAGTCGGCTGAGGAAATTAAGCAACTTTTCTATCTGGAACAGTTTTACCAATGTACTGGAACCGATCTAACGCTGAACATTAAGGAAAAATGTCCCAAGACAGTAGAGGAGGCTGCCAAGATGGCAGACCTCAGATTATCATTGATTCGTGGTTGCGGTGCCGCTCAGAGGGCTGAGTCAGGGCAGAAGGGGCGCTATACCCCACCCACCAGAGTTTTCGATAATAACAAATCCTATGACACACATAACCACACTAAATGCATTGCACCTAATAACACCTACAAACACAAGCCTCTCCCGTTTACTAAAGGTCAGGCCCCTTCTTCGCCCGCACAAGGGAAGAAGCCCATTGGGGATGTGAAATGTTACAAATGTCAGAAGCTAGGCCATTATTCACGTGAGTGCCCTAGTAACACTCCCGCTAAGCCGGTGTCATTGGTTCACAGTATCGGTGTGTCTCTGAAGGCTGCAGCAACTGCCCGGGGTATGTTGTCAGCAGCTGAGGCACACGCGGTAAAGAAGCGTACGGAAGGCTCGACACCTGTCCGGGACACTTTCTGTAGCCATCGGGGACACGGGTTTGTGAGCTGGGGGAGTGAATTACGGAGGGTTGACTTGCTGAGGGATACGGGGGCTTCGCAAACTTTGTTGAGGAACTTCACAGGGAAACCGATAAATGCGGCCAGAGTTGTTGTGGTGCAGGGTATAAATGCTACGAGGTCATACCCACTTGTGAGGTTGGAGTTGAGAGTGGGAGAGGTGTGCAGGGAGCTGGATGTAGGGATCGTTGAGTGTTTGCCAGTTGAGGGCGTCGACCTTCTTCTCGGCAACGACTTTGCGGTGCCCACTTCCGGGACTCCACCCTTAGTCGTTGCCGAGAGGGCGGCCGACGTGGATGGTGAGAATCGGGAATGGGTTGGGAGGTGCCAACAGGATGAGATGGCCTGTGTGGTAACCCGATCTCGCTCTGCGGCTCCTGCACAGCCTAGCACTCAACCTCGGGGACAGTGGAGGAAGGATCAGGAGAAGGTTGCTAAGGGCAGGAAAAGGGACATTGATTCTGCTGCACTTCTCGGTGATTCGGTACTTGGACCTATAATAAACACGGGAGTTGACTCTGGCCCAGATATGGTGCGTAACAAGGCAGAGTTGGGTAAGACTTCGCGTGAGGCAAGAGCTGTAGCGAGAGCCACTAAGGCAGTAGAGCCTACTAGCCGGGGTAATGTCTTATTACAAAACCATCTTGATGCATTGACGCCCAGGGACATTAGTGAGCAGCAGCTGCAAGACGCTAGCCTAGCTCGTTATAGCAATGGTGCCATAGAGTTGGAGGAAGATGGGGATGCGAAGCCGGGAGATTTCTTTAGGCTCAACAGGATATTGTACCGCAGATTTCTAGACCCCAAATCGAAGTGGGAGGGCGGTGCGAGGGTAGTAGACCAGGTGGTTGTTCCAAATAAGTATAGAGAGTCCTTATTGTGTCTGGCGCATGATGTGCCGGTGGCGGGTCATTTGGGGGTAACAAAAACATTGGCGGCATTGGGCAGGTTTTTCTGGTGGCCTGGGGTCAAGGCTGATGTCTGTGCATGGGTGGCTGGGTGTGCGACCTGCCAGACAACGGGGAAGCCTAACCAGACAATCCCGAAGGCACCTTTGTTTCCCATACCTGTCACCGGGCCTCCGTTCAGCAAAGTTGTAGTAGATTTGGTTGGCCCTTTCCCACCTACTAGTAGTGGCAATAAATTCCTGTTGACAATCATGGATGTGGCTACGAGATACCCGGACGCATACCCCATGAGAAACGGCTCGGCAAAGGCAGTTGTTAAAAACTTATTATTGTTCTGTTCCCGTTATGGATTTCCACGTGAGGTGCAGTCAGACCAGGGGAGCAATTTTACATCCAAATTGTTCAAGCAAACCCTTCAGTTGCACGGTATATGTTCTGTAGTGTCGTCAGCCTACCATCCCGAGAGTCAGGGAGTCTTGGAGCGGTGGCACTCGACCCTGAAGAGTATGCTACGCTGTTACTGTGCAGAACATGACACTGATTGGGATTTGGGTCTGCCGTATGTTCTGTTCGCTGCACGTGAAGTCCCAGGAGAGAGCCTGGGGTTGAGTCCAAATCAACTAGTCTTTGGCCATAATGTGAGAGGACCTTTAAGTATGGTGAAAGAGATCTGGGAGGGCGAAGAGAAGCCGGGGTCTGTACTTAAATATATCCTTGAGAGCCGGGAGAGACTTATAGGTTGCATGGCAGCGGCAGGTAATAACTTGGTTAATGCACAGGCGGTCATGAAGCACCAGTATGACGCCAAGGTGAAGCTTCGGGAGTTTTCGGTGGGTCAGGAGGTAATGTTGCTTTTACCTTTGCCTGGACACCCCCTTTCTGCCAAGTTCATTGGGCCGTATGTGGTGGCTAAGAAACTGTCCGACCTTGATTATCTCGTTGCAACACCTGACCGTAGAAAAAAACATCAGTTATGTCATGTTAACCTCATGAAAGAGTATGTGAGACGCCCCTCAGAGCCTCTCACTGTCCCTGTGCTGGCCTGCAGCGGCCAGGGTGGAGAAGGAGGTGGGGACAGTCATGCTGCTGAGGAGGATAGCTGGGACTGTGTCATTTCCGCGGAACAGTGGGCGGGGAATACTGAACAAGAGGCTAGGCAAGCTGTAAGTCACCTGCCTGAGCACCAGGGTGCTGCTGTCCTAGGCCTGTTCAGGTCTTACCCCTCTGTTTTCGCCGAACACCCAGGTCTCACTACTCAGGTAACGCACGACGTGGACGTCGGTGATAATGTGCCCTTCAAGTCAGTGCCCTACCGTGTGCCCCCGGTAAAGTTGCCAGCTTTACGGGAGGAGTTAAAGTACATGGTTGAGAGAGGGATGATCACTGAAGGTTATGTGAAGTGGACATCACCCGTCACGTTGCAGCCAAAACCTGACGGCAAGGTGCGGTTCTGCATAGATTTTCGTAGGCTAAATGGCTTGACCACTACCAACCCTTACCCTTTGCCTCGAGTTGACGACAGCGTGGACAAGATAGGGAATGCAAAGTACCTTACTAAAATTGATCTTGTAAAAGGCTACTGGCAAGTACCCCTGTCGGACCGAGCTAAGCAAGTTTGTGGTTTTGTGGTAGATGGCAAGACCTACCAATGTAACGTAATGCCTTATGGGCTTAAGAACGCACCTGCCACGTTTCAGAACCTGATGAACGATATTTGTGACGAAATCCCTAACTGCACGGTCTACCTTGATGACGTGATAGTGTATGATGACAATTTTGAAAATCACCTAAGGCACTTAGAGACCCTGTTTGGGAAGTTGCACGATGCTGGGCTGGTGGTGAACCTGAGGAAGTGCGAGTTTGTAAAGGCTACTGTGCAGTATCTTGGCTTCGTGGTCGGGTTAGGCCGGGTGTGTCCCCCCCTGAGCAAGATACAGGCTATCAATATGTTTCCCAGGCCCACCACTAAGCGCCAGGTCATGCGGTTCCTAGGTATGATAGGCTATTATAGGCGCTTCATCCGGGGATACTCTACTGTCTTAGCACCGTTAACTGATCTACTGTCGAAGTCAGTGAAGTTCTGTTGGGCTGCGGAGTGTCAGAGGGCTTTCGACCTAGTCAAGCACCTGCTGTGTACACATCCGATTTTGAGAGCCCCAGACTTCTCCAGGAGTTTTCAGCTGGCGACTGATGCCAGCGGTGTGGGTGCCGGGGCAGTGTTACTGCAGACTGATTCCGAGGGCTTGGAACACCCAGTGAGCTTCTTTTCTCGCAAGTTTAATTCGGCACAAAGGAATTACTCGACTATAGAGAAGGAGCTTCTTGCTATCGTTTTGTCGCTCAAACATTTCGAAGTTTATGTTCCAGCCTACGGCCCGGTAGTGACGATTTATACGGATCCATCATCCCTTGAAATTCCTAAATCAGTTTCACAATCGGAATATGCGGTTGACCAGGTGGTCCCTAATGCTCCAAGAGTATAATCTCAACATTCAGCATATTGCCGGGAGTGAGAACGTGATAGCAGATTGTCTATCAAGGGTTGATGATCCAGGATAGTCGTGCACGGTGTGTGGATTGAGCAGGAGTAAAATTAGGCTATCATAACGCCGTCCAAAAAGATTATAAAACAATAAAATAAACGAGAATTTTTTTTTTAGTTTTGTAAGTCTTTATTGTTGTAGCATGATGCATGCGATATTGTGTTTTATGCATAATTCACACTTCAGTTGTTGTGCACCTTTTGCAATTAGTGGCAGCTAAGGGTAGCAGGTCGGTTGGTTGCCTGTCAGATTTTGATAATGCTTCTAAGGTCGATTATCTAAAATCTTGGGGGGGCTGTGACGCACCCAGTGTGTGGCAACGCAACCTGATTGTACTCCTTGGTACTCCACTGTGCCGCCGCGGTGCGGTGCCGTGTGCCGCTGTGCCGTGCTGGCTGCTTATATTGAGTGTGACAACGTATAACTATGTTCTTTGTATCTCTGCAAAGGTCTCGTCATGTGCTAACCAGTGGTGGGTTTTGTTTTAAGCCATGTCGAGACCTTCCATTTAATATGTAGTATCAATAGAGAAGTTGATAGATAAGACAATAGGAATTCAGAGAGAGAGAGTGAGTTAGTCTTCAGAGCGAGAGGGTAGCAGCGCGCCGCGCTGCCGGGGGGGTGGTTGCCAGACGTATGGACCGGTTGGCAGCCTTGCGCTTATAGCTAGGTGCGACAGGGTTGGTAGTCCATTGCCGCCTGCCTATGCTGCCTGGGTTGCCCATGTTGTCGTACTGCACATTGCCTGGAGGCTCGCTGTGTGCTCTATGACCAGGTTGCCTAGAACCTTTGAGATTCTAACATCCCTTGCCCTCTCTCCCAATTTCTCACGGTTGCACTCTTTCTCTCTGACGACATTACTCTCATTTCATTCTTCTCTCTATTTAAATGCATACCCTTCCCTTGAGGTCCTAAAGGAGTTTCAGCACTCACCTCTCGTATTACTCTTAGGACAAGCATATATTTACATGTATTAGATTTAAGGGGTTAATGTGAACAGCGATCTTCTTGATGAGGATAGTTGGTGAACGTTCTACATGTTCACGAGTTATATGCCCAGCTCATCATCCAATTTGTGACTAGACTAGTGCCATGTGTAAGAGCCCGACCATGCCCAGGAGTTGTCTGTAGAGGGGCGAGGACTTAGCCTTGATTTGCCTACCGAGCCAGGAGCGAGTGCAGTACCAGAGACTACAGCTCGCTCGTAGTGCCGGTATAGTAGAGTAACGTAATTTATCTGTCCTTGTGTTCTCTGCAGTCTTTTCCTGGGTTCTCGCTTTCGGTGCTGGGACTCGTTGTTCCTGTGACTTGGCCTGCTAGCTAGAACACATGGGGATGATGAGTGGGTGATATCTTTATTTTACTATGCATTGCAGCTCTCTTTAAGTTTATGTATGTAACACTTTACAATACACATTACTCACACACAAGACAACACTATTAATACTTTCATGTATCAATTAACTGCACTGTCGTTTTGCTGCTGTGTCCGGAGTTCCGTTGCGTAGGGCGCATACGGACTCAGAGGGGAGACAGAGTGAGAGAAGCGAAGTAGCCTATGCGGTAGTAGGCTACCGGCGCAGTACTGTTGCCTGCAACCTTTTAGTTATTCCAAGTATAGATTCATTATTACAATAAGTGACTACTATTTATGTTCCTTCCATGTGTATTATTAGGTATCTACTGGATCATGAACATCTTGTATGCTACATGCTAGTGCATGTTAGTAGGGGACAGTTATTCTAGTGCACGCGCTTTCAAGTAGGCGTGTACATTTGTCATTTAGCATTTCACTGTCATACCTTTAGCCTGCTTCTATTCTACATTATTAGAGGCTTAATATTAACGTAGTTTCTTGAGTATTGCATTTCTTTAGTAATAACGTAACCTATAAATGTCTGAGGGAGTTTAGCCTCATAGCCTACCCCTGTTGTACACTTTCGCCGAGTTAAGGTACCTCGTTACCATAGACGATAACTCTGTAGGGCGTTGGTGCTTTTGTTGTCTGGAGCATATAGTATTTGGGACTGGAATCGAGCGTGTCGTTGTCACATAAGCCATTTCTGTCCTACGATCAAGAATCCCGAATATGTATTGCCGATCCAGCCGTAACAGTATATGAAGACGCATTTCTACACATTACTCTGGTTATCATTAGACGATTTTGTGCAGCTTAGGAAGAATCTATAGGAATCAGTGGTTAAAGCTATCACAATTAATTCTAGCTCCTGTAGGTTCTTCCTAAACTAAATAACAGTATCTAATAATAGCTAGAATACAGTATAATGGAGACACTCTCCATAAGACTGAAGGGGTTAAATAAATAGTCAACATCCAACTCAGTCTGTTTACACTACCAAACATGACTCGAGATTTTTCAGTTGCCAGAGACGACACAATCATTTTATACAAATATCACTATGGACATGTTGAACAAATGGGAGATGGAAGGCTTACAAAGAGAATATATGAGTTAGAAACAAGGGGAATTAGATTGAGAGGAAGACCTCGGAGGTGATGGAGAGATGACTGAAAAACAGACAAGAGATGTGGTTATGAATAGGAATGAATGGAGAATGCTTGTGAATAGAGGAGTGATAACAAGGTCGTAAGGTGAGGGGGTCGGGCGCCAGTTGGACTAGATAATAGGCCGTCAGGCGCCTGGCCTGGGGAGCCTGTGTATATATGAAGGGTCATGCCTGGAAGTACTGTGGATGGGCATTGGGGTGTGTTCCGCTGGGTGTCTGCCTGTTGAGACTGGAATCTCTCCGGGAGATCTGGGGCCTGGGGGTTGCTCGAGGCCTCTAGTGATCCTTGATTTCTGGGTCTTCTCCTGGACGACCTAGATGTGTGTGAGATTTTTTGTTTTTGTTTCGTTGTTTCTGTTCAGGCTCTGTCTCGAGTCGGCCACTCCCAGCTATGGGGTATGTGTCTGAGTATATACGGTAGTGCTAAATGTCATGTCTCAGTTTATTACTTTTGGCTCGCTCTGTGCTGTTTTAATGTCTGTCAGATTTTGAATAGGGTGGGGAAGTGTAGGAACATGTTTGTATATATCACTCGAAATGGAGAAATCCTTTTTAGATATTGGTGATAAAAATTATAGAACAAAATATACTTGGTGCCGAGACATCACTTATTAGGCTGACTGTACAACATACATACATAAATCATTATAAAACAATCAACACTTGAAATATCTGCATGCCATGTATTTTGCTAACTCCAAAATTACGTCAGAGAAAGTTGTCCACTGAGTGTTGTAAGTTAAGGATCGTTGTTGACCATGACATCATTAACGGAAATAGAAACTTACGGGGGAAGGGTTGCTTTTTATGGCCCCCCTTCTCCCACATGTTTAGCACCGTTAGTTTTCAGATTTTAAGATTTGCAGCCCATTATTTTGGCGATTTTAAAACATTTCTCCCCATTTTTTTGTCAAAATTAAGTCTTTTCGTACCATTTACGTGTCGAGTGTTTCCTGGCGAGCGATAGCGAACCTGTAATTGAGAAGGAATGGGCCTTCGGCCGGGATATTTTCTACCGAAAAAATTACAAATGAATCTAGAATTGGGATCTTGGGATTTTTTTTTAAGCTTGATGGAGGTCTAGGGAGGAAACTAAAAACATATTTAAATAAATCAAACATTAAAGCCTTCCCCTTTACCCCGGTTACGTGTACATGATAACAGGAAGGGGGTTGGTGGAGTATATAAAGTTAAGTTTGGATTATAGCAGGAGGGATCATTATATATATATATATATATATATATATATATATATATATATACAGTATATATATATATATATATATATTATTATATATATATATATAAGTGCCAACCCCCCAATCCCCTATCTCACTTAACCCTATTTACTTCCCACAGATCCTTCTTAAACTGCACAAATTCGTCTAATTATAGCTAGAATCAAATATAAGAGGCGACACCGGTACAGAAGGGGTGTCATAATAAAGCTTCCAGGTAGACTGAAAGGGTTATGGTTCATTATGTACAACACCCACCGAGTTAGCGCGCCCACAGCCACACCCGCATACACAAACACACACACAGCCAGCCACACACACACACATACACAGCCAGCCACACACACACACACACACACACACACACACACACACACAGCCAGCCACACACACACACACATACACAGCCAGCCACACACACACACACACACACAGCCAGCCACACACACACATACACAATGCACAGTTGTGGTCATGAATACTAGAGCACCTACTAATATGTTATTTATTTGTTTATAGTATTATTTATTTATTATCATTTTAGTTTCCTCCCTAGGCCTCCATCAAGCTTAAGCATATCCTCAAGATACCCCTTCTAGATTAATGTGTACATTTTTTGGTAGACAAATCTCCCGCCCGAAGGTCGATTCCTCAACAATAAGGGAGTAGGGTTTATTTATTGGTACATTTATTTATGTATTCTTTATTGTTTTAGTTTCCTCCCAAGACCTCCATCAAGCTTAATAAATTATCCTCAAGATCCTCCGTTGAGATACATTTGTAGTTGTACATACTTCGGTAGAAAAATGTCCCAGCCGAAGGCCAGTTCCTCCAAAATTACAGGCTCGCTATCGCTTGCCAGAAAGAAATCGACACCTAAATGGCATGAAAGGTCTTGATATTGATAAAAATAATGGGACGAAATGTCTTAACATCAACAAACTAATGGGGCGAACGTCTTAACAATATCAAAAGTAATGGGGCTAAGGATGAGGGAGAAGGGAGTCCAGAATAAGCAACTACCTCTCCTAAAGCGATAGTCCATTCACGGACCAAAGTTGCACCCATTTTTTTGGTCCTAAATTAAACCCAAATCAATGGATAATATGGCAGTGAATCAGATACACTCAACGACATTAGTTAGGGCCGACATTTTCGAAGCGATCCCGAACAGAATCGAATAATCTCATTAATTTTGTTATACCAGAGTTTTTACCAGGTTTAGATTGGAATTTGGTAGGTTTTACTCAACTGGAGAAGTCAAAATCACACAACACATGCACAGAAGAAACAAAGGGTAACATATAACACCGTGTACATTTTTAGGAACAACTTTATTTAGATAATCACTAAGTATAACGATAAGATTAAAGTATGCGTGAACAATGGTTAAAATATATATTTGCCGAGCACGGCCGAGGATCCACAAGGGAACTAGGAATATACTTAGTTATCTCTCTCTTTCAATATTCTTCATACATCTTAATTCACGGGTGTACAATATCGTCTACGTTATTCTCTCTCAAGGTGGAATCTCTTCTCTAGTCTTGACGAAGATATATGTAACTAAGTTGAATTATTAACTCTCAAATTATCACTCATATCATAGGACCAAGCATAAGTAATATATAAACCCCACAGTTGAAATAATAATCAAAGTCTAAATGGTGGACTCTGTTTTCGTAAGGTTTCACTTGGTCGCACTTAGTGTAAAATAAATAGAGTCTAAATTGGGGACTGTCTTACTAACTATTTCACCTTGTCGCACTGGTGTATGAGAGAGAGTGGATTTTCAACATTTACTTCTAATCTAACACTTGGAGATTGGAGTGACGAATGTAGTTTGGTAGAGAGAAGATAATGGAAGTCTGGTCTTCTAGTTCTCCGTTGAGTCGTTTAGGTGGTCCTGCCGTGTGGATGGGTAGTTTGGAATACAGATGGATTAGCTGCTTTTGGATCTTAAATGATAGCTCCTTGATGTCATGACATTGGGCACTTTCATCAGACTAACGCGAGTAAGAGCTAGGAAATGTCCTGGGACTTATTACTCGTCTATCCTGACCGTTATGCTAATCGGTGGTGAAGTTCTGTTTCGGTACTCTTGACTTAGGGTCTTTAGTACAATGTCTCTAGTGTCATGACACAGTGACAAGGTATCGGGCTAACGCGAGGAGATAGTAAGATCATGAACTTACTGATTTCGCTCGATCTGCCACTGACCGTTATAAGAGGTTAAAAGAACTCAGGGACGGTGTTTAAACCTTTTAATTATAAGTGTCCTCGACCATGGCATCAGACAGATACACTAATGCTGGGGTCACACATTCACGTATATCGCTCCCGTATGCTCCCGTCAGGCGTGATCGCCAATTTTGTGTAATGACGGGCGTAGTCCGGCCGTGTACGCCCGTATAGAGGAAGACTATTGCACTACCCGACATACGTACTGTAACGGGGCCAGTGTTACGTCAGACGTAATGTAGTCGTATGGAGCTACGTACGTGCTTGCGACTTGCGTAAGCATGTCCCCGTTAGTCCGCCTGGGCTGCCCGATTTGCGGAACACAGGCCACGCCCATGGCCACGCCCCCACAATACCTACGTAGCTGAGGCCGTACGTCTTGTGAGTTTGTAGGCATTACGTGGACCGTGTCCGGACAATCGTAGGCACACCCGTCTGTCCAAACACAGACAAAGACAGTCTTTGTCAACCACGTAGGTCTGGGTTGGAATCTGGGAACTACAAAAGGGCAGGAATGGCCACACCATTCCCATTCCCAGTCCTTCATCGGCACCATGAACAACATCGCGGAATTCATCCTGGAGGAGTTCAATTTTGTGAACTCCCTTTATAGAGGAAAGACCATTCACCCGCTGAGTGCCAGCCAATTTTGACGGTGTGCTTCTGCCAGTGCCAGAGTTTTTTTTTTTTTTTTTTTGGCTAAATCTATCAAGTTGGGAGAGAAAGGAAGGATAATGGTAAAAAAACACTCCCCTTGTCCATTTTCGCCAGAAATCAGGTCCCCGATGGGTCCCGAAAGTAGCTGAAAAGACACTATAGACTACAGAGACTTTTATGGTATCGGAATGTATGGGTGGGAGGGTGATGGGAGGGTGGTTTTCGGGTTGGTTGGGGGAAGGTAGAAGGGTAATTGACTTGTGTTACACATATGAAGCCGATTGGTGAGGTAGTTTCGCCACCACGGATTTTCCTTTTTTTCCTTATCTTCGTACGGATACGCTGGAAGTGGGTGGTGGGAGGCGGTTGGGGGTGTGGTGGGGGGAAGGCAGAAGGGTAAGGGACTTGTCACACAAATATGGAACCGATTGGTGAGGTAGTTTCGCCGCCACAGATTTTCCTTTTTTTCCTTATCTTCGTACGGATACGCTGGAAGTGGGTGGTTGGAGGTGGTTGGGGGTGTGGTGGGGGGAAGGCAGAAGGGTAAGGGACTTGTCACACAAATATGGACCCGATTGGTGCAGTCGTTTCGCCGCCACAGATTTTCCTTTTTTTTCCTTCTGACGGGACCGACAGTCAACGAGTGGGTGGGAGGAGGAATTTGGGATTTTTGTGGTGGGTAGCCTAAAGGGTAAGGTACATGTTGGTAAAAATATGAAAGCCATAGGTACAGTCGTTTCGCTGCTACGATTTGTTTTCGGCAGGGTGGAGGGTGGCAGGGTTGGCTTGTTGGTTGCTGCTCCGGTGTGGTGAGAGGTGTGACGGAGTGTCCCCCGCTGGTCCCCCGTGACCCCACCATACAACGGTGCCGGTGCCGCATCTTCCCGCCAACACGTAGTGTGGCGGTGTTGCCAGATGCGGCCGGACTTACTTTCACTTTCACGTTTTACGTGAACATTGTACGATTGGCGGAAGAAACTTACGTTTTACCTGTCTAGCTGCTACGTTTTACGTGGCTGCACCCGTAATACGTAGCAGCTAGACAGGTAAAACGTATGCATTCCCAACTTTTTACATACGTGAGCACGAGCCCCGTATCCGATTCGCAATCCAAAGGATACCGGGCGACCTTGGCCGCACCAACCACCTACAAGACCAGCGTGGCTACACCCGCCATGCGTACCAACCCCCACGACTAGACACAATTTCATTTAAGTTTTGCGTACTAAGCCCTTACGTTTTACGTATTCGGTTGCCAACTACCAATAAACCTTCGTACGGGAGCATACGGGAGCATATACGTGAATGTGTGACCCCAGCATAAGGACTTCTATATGTAGAGTGCCGTTGTTAGCGGTATCTCACAAAGTCCTAACTAGTCGAATGACCTTTACCATGGCCAGTATCTTTCTATAGTTTGAGTGTGCGGTTGTAGCAAAAGAAGTAAGGTGGGGACATGTCCGACGGTTTTGCTTCTAATACTAAAGGTGCAGCCTATTAGGGATCTTATTATTAACCACTATACCATAGCATGTGATGTTAGTAATTCCTCAATAGGTAAAACAACTCCTCAGACCTCGATAGACATTCACCATGGTATCAGTACTACCCATGAATGGGAGGGGGTAGTGACGACTTTGGCTGAGATGTCCCAGGTCATGTGTGCGGGGTCAGAAGGTCATAAGTACAGGGGGGCATATTCTGGGGGGATCAGGAGGACCCCCTAGAAGTTTGCGGGCAGTTGAGTAGACCTCTTGGCGGAAGAACGGTGTAAGTGTCCATTGCTAGTGCGTCTATGTTGGTCCTTTTGTCACTGACTGAACACTATTTTCTTCTTTGTGGCTTCGTGGTATTGGTATGGAGCTGCAATGGTTTTGTCTGGCGTGGTTGCTAAGTCAGGTTTGATGTTGGCAATTCGTGCGTCTCATTTGGTAAGGTGTAGTGTTACACAGGTGGGTTTTGGGTGGCTGTATGTAGTGGGCTTTGCTCTGGTTTTGTTGTCTACACGTGGTTTTGATGCCGCGTTGATCTTCTGTGATGTAGGTGAGTTTTCCTTCTCGGTGACGGTATTCTGCTTGTAGTTTTTGTTGTTGTCTTCTTTGGTTATGATTTGGTGAAGTTTGGGTATTCTGGGCATCTTCGTTGTCTTGTTCTTATTAGTTCCTTCCTTTGCTTTGGTTATTTCTCTTTGAGTTTCTCCTTCGTCCATTCTGTTCCATTTTCCTTGCTGATGTTGTCTGCTGGTGCTGGTTATATTAGTCTCTCCTTCTTCGGTTGCTTTCCTCTTGCGTATATGGTGTTGTTCCTTAATCTGGTTATTTTAAATTTGTTTACCTATAAAAGTTACATTTCCGAGGGTAATTTTGCAGTTCGAGAGTTCACATTGGGCCCGAATTGATGTGGTTGTGTGTACATATGAAGTTTGAACCATATGATCCTGATTCACTGCTTCACTCACATAATTATATCCATTGATTCGGGTTTAGTTTTGAACCAAGAGAGGGGACCACTTTTGTCCGTGAATGTACAGTACGTACTATCGTACTATCGCTTTATTCCCTTACTATTATGCACTCACACTCTCGAACAAACACACATTTTCTCACACTTACTTTAATGTAAGCACACTCACGTGTTCCCAAAGAGATCATGCACTTTAATATAATTATACACCCGCGCACATTAACAGTCCCACCCCACACCCCTCACATTATATAAACACACACCTCCCCTCATATATATATATATATATATATATATATATATACACACACACACACACACACACTTACCTTCATCGAAACATAAACACGACGCACACACGACACGAACACACACACACACAGGCATGACATACACGTGCATGACCCGCTCTCTCCCCCTCACCCAGCACCCACACACAGAGGCATGACACATACACATGACCCCCCCATCAACACACACGCCACACCTATCTGTCATCTAGCAGCTTTCACTTTCCCCTGATCTAAAGCCTGTGACCTCACCTGACCCGACACACTTACACCAGCTCATCTCCACGAAAAGAAACTATCATTGCATACATGGTTGCTTTTTCTGGACGCCCATCTCCTTCATGTTTAGCCACATTACAGATTTAGAGATGTTTAGCACATCAGTTTGACGATTTTAAGACCTTATGCCCTATTTATTTGTCAATATTATGACTTTTAGTGCCATTTAGGTGTCGATTTGGGTATTCTACAGAACAACAACTCCTCGATTACGGGATTCCTGTCTCATGGAATTATTATTTTTTCGCTCTTACCTTACTCAGGGGACCTTACTGATGTGCAGATAAGTGCTACTTTTCTTATTTTGTCAATATGATATTCACGTCCCTATAACATTATAATGAGTTTCTTTTTTTTACAGCCAGTCTAGGACACTTTGTTTACATTCTAGCCGCCTTGGAGGCTCCTCCCCTATGTTTAGTAGCCAATCAGAGTGGAGCTTCACCTACAAGAAGTCAGTACATTTTTATTGGGACTTTCCTGTTATCGACAGCCAAAGCTGAAGATTGCAGAGTAAACACCATAGACTTTATCCCATCAATTGTTTATAGTTTTAATACCCAATCAGCGGGGGTGTGGGGGCGGCAGCCCCCACCCATAATACTAGGATAGTTTAGGTAAGGTTGTTAGGTTAGGGTAATGTCTTTTCAAAGTTGACTAAATCGAGTAAACTCCTAGATTGTTGGGGTATCTGAATTACAATTAACAATGCAAATGATAATAAAAAGTGCTTTCCGCACTTTCTAACAATTTAATACACACATAATAAAGCATTAAAATACAAACATACAATAAATAAAACCTAAAATAACAGGAGTTGTAGTTATGCAGAATTACCGTCGATTTTTTCCTGGTGAGCGATAGCAAGTCTATATTTTCAGAGGAAGCGGCCTTCGGCCGGGACATTTTTCTACCGAAAAATGTACAAATACATCTAGAAAGAGGATCTTGGGGATGCTTTCTAAAGCTTGATGGAGGTCTATGGATGAAAATGAAAAAAAATAATAGATTAATGAAATAATAGACCAAAAACAAATCCTTCCCCCTTAAAGGTGGGGGCTCATGGGTTGAGATAAACATGGAATGATAATCGCCAAGCTGTACATAATTATCTTGCAAAATGCAATGGCACTGAAATAATTATTAACAATGGTATAAAGGATTTTGTGGATCGAGCCTGTGACGTCACAGGAGTGTAAGTCCACCATCCAGTCTAGGCTAAAGATACTGGTGTGACGTCACTATTACGTCACAGGTCTGGTATAGACGATCCGGAAAATCCTTTATACCATTGTTAATAATTATTTCAGTGACATTGCATTTTACAAGATAATTATATGCAGGTTGGCGATTATTTTTCCATGTTTACCTCAACCCATGAGCCCCCACCTTTAAGCTTTTCAGTGCTGATTACGTCCTTTTCATTATATTCTGGCAACTATTAGACTATATTCAGCTTACGAAGGATGTATAGTTGTATACTAATGTAAAGGCTGCAAACTAACTCAATCCTTTTAACTACCACATAATCCTTCCTAAGCTTTATAAAATCGTCTAAATGCACCTGAAGTGAAAATTGAATTGAAGGTATATAAAAGGCATATAAGATCATTCTGTATATTGAGAGGTATATAGCTCTGTATCCTTATATTAAGGGGAGGTATGTCGTCTCTCTAGACCCCTTTCTCCCTCATGTTTAGTTTCATTACTTTTGAGATTTGAAGACGTTCGTTCCATTAGTTTGGCGATTTTAAGACCTTTCACTCCATTTTGTTGTCAATAACAGGACCTTTTGTGTCTTTTAGGTGTCTTTAGATTTTATTCTGGCGAGCGATATCGAGCCTGTAATTTTAAGAGGACTTGGCCTTTGGCCAGGACATTTTTTGTTTACAAAAAATTATACCAAACACCCTTGCGGGTGTTTTTTAAAGCTTGATTGAGGTCTAGCGAGGAAACTAAAGAACAGACAAACACAATTATATATAAATAAATAGACCAACAAAGTAAACCCTACCCACTTAATCCAGTATGTTACTGTCAACATACATAATTATATGAAAGAGTTTATTATTATGGACACTTTATACATATTTGTTTTGTTCTATGTGGATGAGGGAGACAGAAGGCAAAACTGCCTGTAACGAGTGCCTCCCCCAGTTGAAAGAGTGACAGAGCCAAAATCAAGGAACGTTCGAGCCTAAATGCCTGGACACACGGAGTTTGAAGCAATTTAAGGCATCGAATGAGGAGAAGATGGATTCAGTAAGAGAGTTCCAGAGCTCAGCTGTTGAATAGAAGTAGGTTTGAGAATATCGTTTCACTCTTGGATTGGAGAGTTGCACAGAGTACCAATACCAACATCATACCAATATTATGCGAGGGTATTATTTATTTAATATTTTGAGTGATGGAATTAAATGAATGGTTATTAGTTTACCCCATTTCCATTAATTTCTACCTTGTAACCCGAATATTAGTTTATTTTCTGATAGGAATAATTATATGTACGTGTTTTTAAAGGAATTTCTGGACCCCTTTCTCCCTCATGTGTAGCCCCATTAGTTTTGAGATCTTAAGAAATTAATCTCGTTTAGGTGTCGATTTTCTCCTGGCGAGCGAGAGACCCTTGGGGATATTTTTAACCTTGATGGAGGCCTAGGGAGGAAACTAAACAAATTATAATACATTAATCAAAGAATAAGCAAATATGCACAAATCTACCCATAATTGTTTTTTCCTTTGTTGTAAATTTAACCCCTTCAGTATTTCAAGACGCACTTTGAATTTTATATTGGCAATTACTATAGGATTGTATTCATACTAGGAAGGATCATTGGAAGTCTAAGAGTTAACAGCATTCCAATGAATCCATTTCATAACTAGGCCTTCCTAAGCTGTATAGACCTAAATTTTCTGACAAAAAAAGAAAAAAAAAAAAAAATCCTCGAATAAGTGAGTGTAAATAAGTGTATGAAAAGTCCTTGTTCCCCCTTATCTGCATGTGAAGCATCACTGTTGGGAGTTTTAGTAAAATGTCTTGAGTCATTATATATATATATATATATATATATATATATATTATAATATAATATATATATATATATATATATATATATATATATATATATATATATATATACGGTACATATACTGTATATTTATGTATTTATTTATTTACATATTTATATATTAATTGTCTGTGTATTCACCGTTTTTTCTGCAATTAACCCCTTCAGGGTATGAGGTAACATTATTTCAATTAAATCTGACTATTATATGCAGTTCAGGAAGGGTCTCTAGGAATCAAAAGGGTAAATAATACCTCAATTAACCTTCTGACTTCGAAACTTCCTTCCTAAACTAAATACAATTGTCTACTGATAGCCGAAATAGAAGACGGAACGCGTCCTTGTGTAATGAAAGAGTGAAATATTTATTCACATACACGTTGCTCACATTATCTAATTACAATTATTATAAACCTATATATTATATCCACAACACTAATATACCTTTTTCCTTTCTTAACCAGATTACACAAAGGCTTGCCGACAATCTGGACAATCTCCAAGACGGAAGAAACGGGTCAGATAATAGGCCGAGAGGAGGCTGTAACTCCCCGCCAATCACCTGCACGCACACACGGACCAGTCAGCCAATCACGAACCTTCTACTACTCCCGGTACAGTCACGGCCAATACTTCGTGAAAAGTGTTGTCATGACCCAAGCCGTGGATAACCTGACTTAAACCTAACCAAACTTATCGTAATCTAACGTAACCTAATCCAAACGAAACCTCATTTTTGCATAGCCTATCAGAATTTAACCTTAAATGCTGTATACCAAACAAATATAACATAAGAACATAAGAAAATGGGAGTCCGCAGAAAGCCGATTGGCCTAAGCAAGGCAGACCCCTGTCCCACACAACCCCAATTACAAAGCCCAATTATAGGCTAAACACTCTAATACCCTGAGGATCATCTTACCAAAACGGTTAGAGATTAACGCAGGATTACGGGGGTCTGCAGAGCGCTGATTGGCCCAACCCGGCTAATCCCCCTTCACACCCAACCCTTCTCGTCCATATGCTTATCCAATTTTATCTTAAAGCTCCCTACCGTTTTTAATCCCACTATAGCACTTGGTAGTCCATTCCCCCCATCTACAACTCTGTTACCAAACCAATATTTGCCTAAATCTTTTCTGAAACGAAATTTATCTAATTTGAAACCATTGGTACGAGTTCTTTCGCTATCACTGAGCTTTAGTACATTTGTCATGTCCCCTTTGTTAATCCCACTAACCCACTTGAACACCTCTATCATATCCCCTCTAACTCTGCGTCTCTCTAACGAATGTAAGCCTAATTTCTTCAACCTTTCTTTATACGGAAGATTTCTAATATTATGGATCATTTTTGTCATTCTGCGTTGTACTCTCTCCAATGAATCTATGTCCATTCTGTAATAAGGACACCAAAATTGAACAGCATAATCCATATGGGGTCTCACTAATGGCAAGTAAAGTTTTAAGATAACATCAGCAGTTCTGTTACTCACACTCCTAGAGATGAACCCGAGAATCCTGTTTGCCTTGTTTCGAACGCTTATACACTAGATCTTTCTAACAATTCGAGTTTTCTAGTTCCATATTAGCTAGTTTATATTTAACATTTGTATGCATCTTCCCTATCTTTAATACCTTGCATTTGTCAATGTTAAACTTCATGTGCCAATTTACTGACCATTCGTGTAAGGTATCTAGATCCCTTTGGAGGCACTCTATATCTCTATCTGAATCAATTGTTCTCCCCATTTTGGTATCGTCTGCAAATTTACTTATCCTACTAGTTATACCGAAATCAAGGTCATTTATGTATATAACAAACAACAGAGGACCTAATACAGATCCCTGGGGGACACCACTTTTGACTGCTCCCCATTCTGACTTTGTACCATTTATGCTGACTCTCTGCTTCCTACCAATTAGCCATGACCTAATCCATCCCAACAACGCCCCACCTATTCCATGCGCCTCAACCTTTCTCATCAATCTCTCATGGGGGACTCTGTCGAAAGCTTTACTGAAATTTAAATATATTATATCATATGACTTGTCATTATCTACTGCTTCATATACCTCTGAGAAAAAACTAAGCAAATTAGTAAGGCAAGAACGTCCCTGAGTGAATCCATGCTGAGAAGAATTTATTAAATTAAATGTATCTAAGTGGTTTCTAATTTTACTAGCAATAATTGACTCTAGTAGCTTTCCTATGATTGATGTAAGACTAATGGGACGGTAATTGGATGCTATTGATTTGTCACCTTTTTTGAAGCTCTGAACTACGTTTGCAAGCTTCCAAGCTTCTGGAACTATACCTGTCTCTAATGACTTGTTAAATAGAAATGTTAATGGATAACTTAACTCATCCCTACATTCTTTTAATATTCTAGCATATACCTCATCATGACCAGGCGATTTATGAGGCTTCAGTCTGTCAATTTCCTTAAGCATATAATTTCTACTTATAGTAACCGTACTTAACCTATTTTCTATACTATCGCTATATACCTTACGGACTTCTGGAAACTGTGCCAAATTTTCATTAGTGAAAACGGAAAGAAATTTACTATTTAATGTACTGCACATTTCTAAATCATTTTCTGTCATTTCTCCTATCGAAGTTTTAAGGGGACCAATTACATCTCTAACCTTGGATTTATATAGTTGGTAAAAAGCTTTAGGATTATTTTTTGAGTCATTGGCAACCTTAATTTCATAATTTCTTTTTTCTTTCCTTATATCCTTTTTTACCTGTCTTGATAGATTCTGATAGTAAGCAAGTAGGTGAATTTCGCCTTTCCTAATTTTTCTATATATTCCTCTCTTTTGTCCTAGAAGATCTAATAGTCTATTATTCATCATTTGGGTTGGTTCTGTGTGATCTAAATTTTCTTTTGGGAATGTATTTATTTTGTGCATTGAATACTGACTCGATAAAATTATCGTATGTATCTACCAAGGTTGACGTCTCTTCCTGACTTAAGATGACAGGTGCCTGAGAAGAGGTACACTCATTTGGACACCTGGATCGACTTAATTTTTGACCATAGGGTCCGCTAATAGGGCTCTTCTTAACCCACCATAATTGGCTTTTCTGAAGTCAGGTATTAATGTTGTATTCTCTCTGGTATTACCTTTCCATTGTATATTAAAATACACAGAATTGTGGTCACTATTTCCTAGGTGGCCCCTATCTCTACATTATTTACCATATGTTCATTGTTACTGAAAACTAAATCGAGAATATTATTACCTCTAGTCAGCGTATCTATGAATGGAAATAAAAAACTATCTTGTACTACCTCTATAAACTCCTCAGAATCAGAGTCTCCTATTTGATGCTGCCAATCTACATTCGGAAAATTAAAATCCCCCATAATGCACACATTGCTAAACCTTGATGCCATTTAATTTCCTCCCATAATGACTTCCGTCATTTCTACTCATATTTGGTGGTCTATACATAACTCCAATAACTACCTTCGTTAACCTCTACCCAAACACTTTCATTATCGTTTTTTAGTCTAATACCTGATTTAATACAGCTTTTTAATGTACTCCTGACAAACACTGCTATACTGCCACCCTCTTACTTGTTCGGTCATATTTAAACAAACTATATCCTGGTATATCAAATTCTGCTAAAAAATGCCTGGTTTCTGTATTAATCCACGTTTCAGTTAGCGCTATTATGTCTATATTTTCTTTGCTAACAAGGCTCTAAGTTCGTTCATTTTGTTACATAGACTCCTACAGTTTGTGTAATATACTCTCAATTACTTATTTTCTTATACCTAATTGACCTTTATTTCTAACGACATTTCCATCTTCCGTTGCACCATCAATACTATCATTTGCAATATAGTCATCATTTTTAGCATGAGACTGAATATCCTTATCGCTTTCGCCTGACGCTAAAATTGTTCCATTTAACCCTCTCATTTACACTCTCAATATTTCTGTTCAAAACCCCACAACCACCCTATCTAAAGAAATAGCTAATGTGGAAACCCCTAACCGTGAAAGATGAACCCCATCCCTTGCATACATCCATCTCTCCATAGAAACTATCCCAGTTATCAATGAATGGTATTGCTTTTTCTTTGCAATATTTCTCCAAACGGCAATTGACACCAATCGCCTGGATGTCCATTCCTTGGGAACTCCTCTTCTGGGTAGGATACAATGTACTACAGGATCCCTCCCTTCATCCTAACCTTATCTAACACATCCCGATACTGCTGCAGCAGTTCCTCACTTCTACCCTTACCAACATCGTTACTCCGCGCACTGAGACAGATAATGGGGTTATCTCCACTATCTTCCAAGATGTGGTCAATCTTCTCTAAAACCCTCCCAACTCCATGGCCAGGCAGACACACACCTTCCTAAGTTTAGTGCAGGTAGCCCTAACTAAATGTCTTACCATGGAGTCGCCCACAATCGACACAGACTTACCTTCTCGGGACACAGACTTACCTTTCCCTCGGAGGATCCAGCAGCTGCAGTTGGAGAACCCCCGGTGGTGCAGAAGCTCCCTTGGTTTTGGTGGTGGTGGTAGGTAGCACAGCGTCAGCGGTTGGAGCTGAGTCGGCGGCAGGCACTTCGGCTAACCCTCCTTATCCTGGACTATCTTTTCCCTCACAGTTCGTGTCTCGCAAAGGAGAGAATGTATTTGTCACATTCATACCTATTCTACTATCCTGCTTCTTGAGTGTGACTTTCCCACCGTATTTTTAACAACCTGCCATGAATACAATTTTTCATCAACTTCCTCCCTTTTCCCTTACTCGACTTAATTTCCTCTTGGCTAAGCTTGAAAGCTAGATTTTCGTCTTTAATCAAATCCACTTCCTCTGAAGCTTAACATTAACCTCCCTTAGAGCCAAGACCTCTTCTTCACCACAACCATCTCTTCCCTTACCTGGAGAATAGATGATGCAGTTCAGTATAGGACTCGCACTCCATACCTGACATGATCCCAAAAAGCTTAGCGAGGAGCAAACAACTAAGTACAGAAACAAAAACAAAATAAGTCAACTAACAGCTAAAAACTGAGCTAAACACTTTTATATATACACTAGTGAACTGCCTCCAAACACAGGTAGGTGCGTATGGTCACTGGGTCACGAGCAGGTGGTCCGGGCAGCATATTTCCGAAGTCGAGACTAGTATATATCAGGGGAAATTAGGACCAATCAGAGGCCGCAGTGGCAGTGACGTCACCCACAAGGGGAGGAGCCAGCCAGTCTGTCTGTCTCTCTCTCTCTCTCTGGGTGAGGAGCCTGCCTGCCTTCGTTTGTTTATCTCTCTCTGGTAAATAGAAGAAGTAAGTCACCTAGTATAACAAGTTATCATATTTATTCGCATAGTTTCTGTCTAGATTAAATAAGCATCCAGAGTACAATATGTTATTCCCATTAATTATGGTTTTACTTGAAAAGCAATGAGTAAACAATGAAAATTATGCGATTCTGGCATCTTTCGTCCCAAGATTTGAGGAGGAGGGTGTTGCCAGTTCTCCTTAGACAGTTAAATTGGAGGTGTGGTGGAGTGGTCTGCCACTGGATTGGGAATCCAATGGACCCGGGTTCAAATCCCGATATGTCAATGGGAAGATATTATTGGATTGAATTTGTGCTGTACCTAGTATCAGTGCATTACCACAAAGCCCACCGAAATGCCAAAAAAATACCCTCGTTGTTCCCCGATTAAATAACACTGTATGAATATTCCCATATTCAAATATGTTACAGGGGACAATGCCTAGTGAGTTCACTGCTCAATAGGTGGCGTTCTGAGAGTGAGGGTCTGAGTCTGGAGGGTGAGACGGTGAAGCACTTGAGCGAAGCAACCGGCCGCTTCAGAGATGGAGCTGCTTCGAGCCATGATGGATGCTTCGCATGTCTCACTCCCCAGACTGGAACAAGACCTCACGGGCTTCACCGTGTTGGGCGGTGGAATGCACAGGCTCTCAGCTATGCCGAGAGGGAGTAGTTGGAATATAGAAAAAAAAAAAAAAAAAAAAAAAAAAATAGTTCCTGTTTTATTTATCATTATCATTTAAATTTACATTCATGCACAACGTAAATAAACTATAAATGGTCACATTTCACTCTCTCTCTCCGCATATGTAATGATCTCATTCCATAATATTATGTATGTAGGCTACAGATGTATGTCTGTATGTATGGATGTATGTATGTATGTATGTATACACTCAGGCACATACCCCATAGCTGGGGGTGGCTGAATCGAGACATAGACTAACGGAATAAGTAAAGATCAATGATAGGAGAGAAAGTGATAGATTGATATGAAGGAATAACAAAAATCACAATTATATCTCATCGTACATCTGGAAACACAGTCCAACCTTACAGGTGAGTGTAACCTTTATGCCAAATGTCTCACTTCATATCGTAAGTGTTCAGCGCTTTCAGCGCCTATGTTCAGCGCCTTTCACGATAAAAATCGTTAATATTAGAGAACAGGCTGATTGAACTCATTGTTTTTTTGCTTAAAATCATTATTTGTTGTGTCCCAGTGTCTTGATCAGGATATTTGGAACATTGTGCTTTATTTAAAAATTACATATTATATTGGCTTAAAGTACCGAGGGCGGTACAATATTGTACCGCCCTGGATATAATGGGGTTAAGAGGTGTTCAAGTAGCCCTAACCACTACTGTACTTATATAAATATTCATTAACATTGTCACATCATAACATATCGACTACAATAAAAGTAATATTTAGCAAAATATAGAAATAGCTGCGATACATAAGAATAAAAGAAATGGGAGTCTACAGAAAGTCGATTGGCTCACCAAGGCACACCCAACCCTATTATAAGGCCTAAGTAGCCTATAGCCTAGGCCCAACTCACTAACACGTATCGCATAATTATATAGCCTACTAATTAGCCTTTGGCTCTACCTTATGCACTTAAACCATTAACTATTTCATAACATTTGATGCTTAATATATTTTGTACTATCTGATAATGTTAATGTGTTAATGACATTTAAATAAAGTAATGTATAGCTATGTATATACTGTATATATATAACCCTTTAGATATATGAGTGACTTAAGTTCCTTCTTGAAATTATCAGCACAGGTTAACTGCTTAAGTGTCACAGGAATCATATAGTTCGCCAGTGAAATATATTGTGCCTTCTAAAATTGTCAAGGAATTTCTGTCCATGGCTGTGCAATACGCGTAATACGGTAGGCTACTCTTATTTACTCATAACCATAACACAGCACAATCATAATGTATCCTTATGTAGTTAATATTTGAAATAACTTGTTATACTAGGTGACTTACTTCTTCTATTTACCAGAGAGGAGAGAGAGAGAGAGAAACCAAAGAGAGGCAGGCAGGCTCCTCACCCAGAGAGAGAGAGAGAGAGAGAGAGAGAGAGAGTGACAGACAGACTGGCTCCTCCCCTTGTGGGTGACGTCACTGACACTGCGGCCTCTGATTGGTCTTAATTTCCCCTATGATTTATACTAGTCTCGACTTCGGAAATATGCGTCCGGGCAGGAACTCAGATTAACCAACCCTTCCAGGCATGCTTTTTTTGTTATCAATATTAGTAGTATTATTCTTGTTATTAATATGTTTGTAGTTTTCTTCCTAGACCACCATCAAGCTTAAACAATACCCAAAGATATCCCTTCGAGATAAAATCATACAAGTCTTAATATTGACAAAGCAATAGGGCAAAATGTCCTTAACCCCTATGTGTCGGCGCGCAACATAAGTCGAGTATAATAAATCTGGACTATCTGGCGGCGCGCGACATAGGTCGTGTGGCAATTTCAGCACGTAATGTTGCTGAGAGAGAGAGACAAGTGGTGGCAGGAGAGTAGCGAGCGTATGACTGCTCCAGACCACCGCGGCGAACCTACTGACACGAATCCCACCTCCTCCCTCCCTCTCTCACTCGCTACATACTGAATTGTATGGGGAAAGTACCGAATTACATGCTTTTTGCACTCGCGTTGCGCGGTTGTTGCAAGAAAACTATCCGTCATAAAAGGATCGTTATGGTGTCATTGGAAAGTTCTGTTTATGCCCTTTCAGGGATAGATACTTGTTTTACGCTCTGGGTCTTATTTAGGCATGAAAATGATCACGTAAACAGCCCTATTTTGGCTAAAAACACCCCGCTGGGCGGTACATATAAATAAACCGCTAGCCCGCTAATAAGGTGTTAAATCACCAAACTAATGGACCAAACGTCATAAAATCTGAAAACT
This sequence comes from Lithodes maja, assembly GCA_037953745.1. Classification (NCBI taxonomy): domain Eukaryota; kingdom Metazoa; phylum Arthropoda; class Malacostraca; order Decapoda; family Lithodidae; genus Lithodes; species Lithodes maja. The sequence continues at coordinate 13,368 of JBAKBP010011250.1, read as the reverse complement.
AATGGGGCTAAACATTAGGAAGAAGGGGGACCAGAAAAACAGCACATGTCCCCTTAAATACCTTTGATTTTGTTTACCTTCTTAATTAGCTCCTCTGATTGGGTATAAGGGAAGGGACGCCAGGTGTTTTGTTATTATTATTAAGGGGAGTCGGTCGTTTTTCTGGTCCCCTTTCTCCCTCGTGTTTAGTCCCATTATTTTTTAGATTTTTAGACGTTCGGCTCATTTATTAGGCGATTTTAAGACCTTTCGTCCCACTTCGTTATAAATGTTAATACCTATCGTGCCATTTAGGTGTCGATTTTTTCATGGCGAGCGATAGCGAGCGTAAAATTGCAAAAGGAACCGGCCTTCGGCCTGGACATTTTTCTACCGAAAAATGTACAAAATTATCTTGAGGGGGGTGGGGGGGGGGGGGCCCTAGGGGACGTTTTTCTAAGTTTGAGGAATGTCTAGCGAGTTAACTAAGAATTTATGAATGAATGAATTTATAGGCCAAAAAAGCAGTCAGGGTCCCCTTAACCCCTTGAGGATTATGACGCATTTTCATAGTTTATTCTGGCTATCATTAGACATTTTCATAGTTTATTCTGGCTATCATTAAACATTTTCATAGTTTATTCTGGCTATCATTAGACATTTTCATAGTTTATTCTGGCTATCATTAGACATTTTCATAGTTTATTCTGGCTATCATTAGACATTTTCATAGTTTATTCTGGCTATCATTAGACATTTTCATAGTTTATTCTGGCTATCATTAGACATTTTCATAGTTTATTCTGGCTATCATTAAACATTTTCATAGTTTATTCTGGCTATCATTAGACATTTTCATAGTTTATTCTGGCTATCATTAAACATTTTCATAGTTTATTCTGGCTATCATTAAACATTTTCATAGTTTATTCTGGCTATCATTAGACATTTCCATAGTTTATTCTGGCTATCATTAGACATTTTCATAGTTTATTCTGGCTATCATTAGACATTTTCATAGTTTATTCTGGCTATCATTAGACATTTCCATAGTTTATTCTGGCTATCATTAGACATTTTCATAGTTTATTCTGGCTATCATTAGACATTTTCATAGTTTATTCTGGCTATCATTAGACATTTTCATAGTTTATTCTGGCTATCATTAAACATTTTCATAGTTTATTCTGGCTATCATTAGACATTTTCATAGTTTATTCTGGCTATCATTAGACATTTTCATAGTTTATTCTGGCTATCATTAGACATTTTCATAGTTTATTCTGGCTATCATTAGACATTTTCATAGTTTATTCTGGCTATCATTAGACATTTTCATAGTTTATTCTGGCTATCATTAAACATTTTCATAGTTTATTCTGGCTATCATTAGACATTTTCATAGTTTATTCTGGCTATCATTAAACATTTTCATAGTTTATTCTGGCTATCATTAAACATTTTCATAGTTTATTCTGGCTATCATTAGACATTTCCATAGTTTATTCTGGCTATCATTAGACATTTTCATAGTTTATTCTGGCTATCATTAGACATTTCCATAGTTTATTCTGGCTATCATTAGACAATTTTATACAGTTCAGGAAGGATCTACGGCAGTTGCCAGAATGCCAACTGGCCAAATCATTCCTCTGACTTCCATATGCCCTTACTAATCTGAACAGAACCTTCTAATAATAGCCAGAACACCAGACCGAAATTAGTCATTGGATCGTGAAAGGGTTAAGGGGACACTGACTGCTTGTTTGGCCTATACATTCATTCATTCATAAATTCTTATTTTCCTCGCTAGACATCCCTCAAACTTAGAAAAAGGTCCCCTAGGCCCCCCAAAAAAGATAAATTTGTACATTTTTCGGTAGAGATATGTACCGACCGAAAGCCAGTTCCACATACAATTACAGGCTCGCTATCGCTCGCCAGGACAAAATCGACACCTAAATGTCACGATAGGTCTTAAAATGTATAACGAAATGGGACGAAAGGTCTTAAAATCGCCAAACTAATGGGTCGAACGTCTAAAATCTAAGAAATAATGGGACTAAACACGAGGGAGAAAGGGGACCAGAAAAACGACCGTCTCCCCTTAATATTCGGGTCATAAATAGGCTAGGATTAGGAAGGATCTGTGAGAGTAGCAGGATTACTTAAGTGTTTATACCCTTTGATTGCTAGGTTATTTTAAGGGGTGATGGTTGGTTTATCTGATCCCCTTTCTCCCTCATGTTTAGCCCAATTAATTTTTTTTTTTTTTTTTTAGATTTTAAGATGTTCGGCCCATTAGTTTGGTGAATATAAGACCTTTCACCCAATTTCATTGTCAATATTAAGGGCTTTCGTGCTAATTAGGTGTTGATTTTCTTTCCTGGCAAGCGAAAGCGAGCTTGTAATTTAGTAGGAATCAGCCTTCGCGGAACAGTTTTCTACCGAAAAATGTAAAAACAAAAATTGTTTTAAGCTTGACGGGGTTCTAGGGGGGGAAAATTAAATACAAAATATATTAATAAATCGACCAATAAGTGAACCTTTCCCCCCTTAAGCTAAAATAACTTTGTATGATATATTTTTTGACACGTAAAGTATTAATATTGACCAAGGAAATGAGAAAAAGGTCTTAAAATCGCCAAACTAATGGGCAAACGTCTTAAAATCTCATAACTAATTTCACCCCAACACCAAACACCTCCAATTACATTAATGAAAGCATATATGTGATCCAGCAAAAAACTAGGATAACGTAATGTTACTTCAAAGATATATTAGCTCTTATGTTTCCCCAGGTGCTAGGACCACACTCTTGCTTCAGGATCCCTAATGTATCCCTGCACGTCTTAAGGTGCCTGAAAACCGGTCTGACTGCATGACGTGGAAAGCACACACACACACACACACTATAGATAGGACAACGGTATATAAAGTGTCCATGATAATATACCCTCCACAATTAGGTATATTAGTAGTAGTATACCCATTTAAGGAGGGATGCTTAACTTTTTGGTGGAGGGTTTCATTTATTTATAATGTTTAGTTTTCTCCCTAGATCTCCCTCAAACTTTAAAAGTAACAACCCCAGGATCCCCCTTGAAGATATATTTAAATTTTTCGTTAGAAAAATGTCCCGGCCGAAGGCCGATCCCTAATTGACACGAAAAGTGTTAATATTGGCAAAGGAAATGGGCGAAAGGTCTTAAAATCGCCAAACAAATGGGCAAACGTCTTAACATCTCATAACTAAAGGGGCTAAGCATGAGGGCGAAGGGAGGCCAGAAAAACCGGCTCATCCCCCGGTCCCGGCGACTTTTTATTGTTTCTTATATTCTAGCTATATTCAGATGAGTTTGTGCAGTTTAAAAAAATATCTGTGGTAATAAAAAGGGTTAAGGGAGATAGTTCGAAGCCTGCTAATTGCTGGAGGCTCATCTTAAACTGAATAAAATGTCTAATAGTAGCCAGAATAAAGTTAAAAGGGTATCACCAGTACTGAATGGGTTAAGATAAGGATAACAAATTTCATCACTATCATTACATTCAATGACGTGATGTACTTTTTTTTGTATTTTACCATTCTAGTATTATAGAGTGCACCAACCATTTTCCAGGCAATATTTGAGGAACAACTTATAATTCGTGACATATCAGGGATATTTTGCCTTGGCTTCGGCAACTAGACTGAAGGCAATTTAGTTCGGGTTATAAGAGTCATTCAAATTACAGTAGAAATTAAGTATATATATAATGAACAGAAGGACTTTTATTCACGTATAAGAAGACATTGTTTTACTGTTACTTATGAAACATATTGTCTAATAAATGGCAGACTGCTGTACGGTACATTTCTTTAAAACATTTACCTTTTATTCTGGCTAACAATAGGTGATTTTATGCAGTTAAGAAGGACCATTATTAATTAGATGGGTTATTGAGATACTATTTACCTCTTTGATTTAAATAGATAGTTTATAGGCTAAGAAAATCATCTAATGGTAACCAGAACATGACCAAGGAATTCGTGATCAACTATAGAGATGTGTACCAATATTATAGACGGCTGGTACCAATATTATAGACGGCTGGTACCAATATTATAGACGGCTGGTACCAATATTATAGACGGCTGGTACCAATACATTTCTTACAGGTTGTGAGCTGAGGTGACATGTAGATCTTGCATAGGTCGGACTAAAGCCGGAGTCACACGAGGCCATATATCCGATACTAGACTGAGTCAATGTATCCGATTTAGAATGTACTAAATAAATTACTGCAATTTATCTTTTTACGTTATTGTAAAGTTTGTACCTTAAAATCATGAACAAACACTTTAATCTATCTATCAATTGCCGGACGCTGTGACCCCCGCAGGGGTGGCCACGAACGAAACACCCCCATGCACCTCTGTCCCCAGTCAGTCGATGCCCCTCCTCCCATCCAGCACCGCTTTCGCTCATATACTTCTTAACTCCATCCATCCACCTCTCACTCGGTCTACCTCTCCCTCTCTGTCCTTCCACCTCACTCTCGTACACTTTCTTAGTAATTCTCTCACTTCCCATACGTTCCACATGGCCGAACCATCTCAAGGTGTTCCTTTTCACACTTTCCAGCACATCTTCATCCACACCACACCTCTCTCGTACTTAGTCATTCGTCTGTCTATCCCTCCATGTAACTTCGCACACACTTTTCAAGTAACTAATTTCCACCCCTCTCACTCTTGGTTTGAGTCTCTCGACCAAAGTCCATGACTCGCTCCCGTAAGTTATTGTCGGGATTAACACACTGTCATGCAAGGACTTCTTTACTTCCATGCTGACCACCCTATTTCACTAAACACTTTAAAACACGAATTAATTATCGAAATATTACACACCCGGAGACTTAAGATATTACAGATACAAGACTTAGCTAAAGATGATCGGATACAATTGACCATCACCTCTCCAGTTAAGCTAGTGTCACAAGAGCACTTTGTCCGTCAATTGTTACGAGCAATTGTGGATCTTAAAAATTTCAGTTATATCAAATGTCAGCCCTATTATATAATCTACTCTCGATCTAATTTCCGATTCCAACGGAAAATAGCCTCAGAATATTACGTGAAAAACCTTGCTCATCGAAAATTGCTGGAAAAATCGTACGTGTGCCACCAACTTTACTTTCCGTCCCTCCTTGCCCAACCCTTCACCTTCAACCCGGGGCTTAGAAAGCAGCGCGTGACTCGATTTGCTTAACCCCTTCTGTGCCGACGACGTCTTTTAGATTTCATTCTAGCTATATTAAGAGGACAGTGGTTATTTTTCTGGGTCTATTTATTTATATATTCATTTATTGTTTTAGTTTCCTCCCTAGACCTCCATCAAACATAAACAAACATCCATTAGATTCCTCTTCGAGATAAATTTGTACATTTTTCGGTAGAAAAATTTCTTGGCCGAAGGCCGGTTCCTCCACAATTACAGGCTCTCTATCGCTCGCCAGGAAAAAATCGACACCAAAAGTGGACAAAAGGTGTTAATATTGACAACGAAATTGAACGAAAGGTCTTAAAAACGACAAATTAATGGGGCATACATCTTAAAATCTGAAAACTAATGGAGCTAAACATGAGGGAGAAGGGGGTCTAGAAAAACTACCCATATCTTCCCTTAAGACGATGTTCTGCAGTTTAAGAAGGATTTGGTGTAGTTAAAAGGGTTAAGGGAGATAGTTCAAAGCCTGTTATTTGCTGGAGGCTATTCTTTAACTGAATAAAATTGTCTAATAGTTGCCAGAAAATAATAATAAAGACGTCGCCGGTACAGAAGGGGTTAATTTGACATAATTTTTACTCTCTTAGCAGCTCACTTCTCGATAACTAATGGAAACAATATGAAACTACTATGTCTGCATCATATTAAAGCTACGTTTTCGTAATTATCAACATGTTTGGCTATATATAAAACAAATGTAGTAGCTGAGTAATTAAGATGGGAACAGGCCAATTTGTCACCAGCTTTAAGAAAAAAGAAAAAAAGGCTATAGTATGTTGTTACTTGATTTTCTTTAATTTTGTTTATTTATTAATTGTTATTATTTGTATTTGTTTTTAATAATGGTGTTTGTTTATTTAGTGTTCCCTCGGTCAGCTATTTGTGTTATCTGTTTATAATCCACGTCTGTCTGTGTGTGTTTGTCTGTCTCAGTATCTGCAAGTCTTTCTGTTTGTAGGTTTATGAAGTATCTGTTTGTTTGAGCATCTGCCACCCATTCTGTTTGTAGGTTTATAAAGTATCTGTTTGAGCATCTGCCACCCATTCTGTTTGTAGGTTTATAAAGTATCTGTTTGTTTGAGTATCTGCAAGTCTTTCTGTTTGTAGGTTTATAAAGTATCTGTTTGTTTGAGTATCTGCAAGTCACTTTGTAGGTTTATGCATTATTTGTTTTGTTTGAGTATCTGTCGGCCATTTCATGTGTATGTGTATTAACTATGTGTCAGTTTGAGTATTTGCAAGCCAGTTTGTTTGTAGGTTTATTAAATACCTGTTTTTTTTTAGCGTCTGCCAGCCACTCTGTAGGTTTATAAGTATCTGTATTTGTTTGAGTATCTGCAAGTCATTATGTATATAGGTATATAAAGTATCTGTCTGTTTGAGTATCTTGAAGTCATTCTGTTTGAGTATCTTGAAGTCATTCTGTTTGTAGGTTTATAACGTATCTGCCAGTCATTCTGTGTGTAGTTTTATATAGTATCTGTGTTTTAGTATCTGCCAGTGTATGTGTATAATGTATCTGTGTTTGTCAGCTTGAGTATTTGCTAGCCATTTTGTTTGTAGGTATATACAGTATCTGTCTGTTTATGTGTGTTTGTCCTTGTCTTCGTGTACTCTTTAATTACCTAGTCTCTAAATGTGTGTCTTAAATACCCTTGCTTGTGTTCTTACGGACAAAGCATTTCTAATTACATACTGTATTCATATTTTTTCACCAACCAACTTTACTTCTAAACTCAATTAATGAAATCAACAAATACATGTGGCACTCCAAGGACTCGAACCTAGGATACTCACACCGAAATCCCGCGCATTTATGCATTACGCTGTCAAGACAGTTAAAGAATTATGCACAAGTCTACGATTTATTATGCAATTTCGATAGAGGTCTAGGGAGCAAACTAACACATATAGGCTATACCGGTAATAATAAAAACATATACAATACAATAAAATAACGTGTCCTTAGAGTTATTGTACCTGATCGTAAGTGTTAATAAAGGCGTGTGATGGCGGGAGGAACCTTGCCAAAGTCAGGGGTACGTTGACCCCCCCCTAGCTGTATCATGGAGGGGGGGGGGGGGGCCGCTGGTTGATTACATAGAGTTACATGGCTAGATACAGTAAGGGTTACACGGCTACATACAGTACAGTAGAGTTACACGGCTACATACAGTACAGTAGAGTTACACGGCTACATACAGTACAGTAGATTTACATGGCTACATACAGTACAGTAGAGTTACACGGCTACATACAGTACAGTAGATTTACATGGCTACATACAGTAGAGTTACACGGCTACATACAGTACAGTAGAGTTACACGGCTACATACAGTACAGTAGAGTTACACGGCTACATACAGTACAGTAGGGTTACACGGCTACATACAGTACAGTAGGGTTACACGTCTACATACAGTACAGTAGAGTTACATGGCTACATACAGTACAGTAGAGTTACACGGCTACATACAGTACAGTAGGGTTACACGGCTACATACAGTACAGTAGAGTTACACGGCTACATACAGTACAGTAGATTTACATGGCTACATACAGTACAGTAGTTACACGGCTACATACAGTACAGTAAGGGTTACACGGCTACATACAGTACAGTAGAGTTACATGGCTACATACAGTACAGTACAGTTACACGGCTACATACAGTACAGTACAGTTACACGGCTACATACAGTACAGTAGATTTACAACTATCCAACTATCCAACTCTAGCTCTTCCCAAGCTTTCTGGCATCTAGCCAAAAACCTCTCCAACAATTTCTCTTCCTCGTCTTTCCCTCCCCTTTCCCACTCTGATGGCACAACCATCACTTCTTCCTCTGACAAAGCTAAACTCTTCGCTCAAACGTTTGCTAGAAACTCCACCTTGGATGATTCCGGTGCTATTCCTCCCTCTCCGCCCTCCTCTCTCTTACTTATGCCTAATATCCTAATCTCTTCTAAAGATGTACTTTCTACCCTCTCTGGGCTTAACACTAATAAGGCGTACGGTCCGGACGGTGTTCCTCCTGTTGTTCTCAAAAACTGTGCTTCCGTGCTGACTCCCTGCCTAGGCAAACTCTTTCGTCTCTGTCTATCCTCTAACGTCTTCCCTTCATGCTGGAAGTTTGCTCACATTCAACCTGTCCCAAAGAAGGGTGACCGCTCTCAACCCTCCAACTATCGTCCAATTGCTCTTATCTCTTGTCTTTCTAAAGTTTTTGAAACTATTCTTGCTTCCAAATTTCTTAAGCATTTCTCTTCTCAAAATCTGCTCTCAGATCGCCAGTATGGCTTCCTTAAGGGTCGCTCTACTGGTGATCTTCTTTCATATCTTACTAACTCTTGGTCATCCTCCTTTCGGGACTTCGGTGAGACTTTTTCTATTGCACTAGACATATCGAAAGCCTTCGATAGAGTCTGGCATAAATCTTTAATTTCTAAACTACCCTCCTTCGGTTTCTATCCCTCCATCTGTGCCTTTGTCTCTAATTTCCTTTCCGGCCGTTCCATAGCTGCGGTTGTGGACGGCCATTGTTCACTTCCTCACCCTATAAACTCCGGTGTTCCTCAGGGCTCTGTCCTATCTCCTATTCTCTTTCTAATTTTTATAAATGATCTCCTTAACTGTACCTTAATTCCCATCCATTCATACGCAGACGACTCAACCTTACACTACTCCATTAGTTTTTCAGAACGCCCCAGCCAGCAATCCCTCAACGACAAACGTAATGAAGCCATAGAACTCTTAAATTCTGATCTAAATACTATTTCCAATTGGGGCAGAGAAAACCTTGTTAACTTTAATGCTTCCAAAACCCAATTTCTCCATCTATCTACCCGTCAGGATCTCCCAGCGGACTATCCCTTATTCTTCAACAATACAAAAATCAACCCTTCATCTTCTCTCAATATTCTTGGTGTCTCTTTTTCTTCTGCTCTCATTTGGAAGGACCATATTACCAGTCTTGCTAAGGCAGCCTCCCAGAAGCTGGGTGTGCTCAACCGCCTTAGGGGGTTCTTTTCCCCTGCACAGCTTCTTGCTCTGTACAGGGGCATAGTGCGCCCTTGTATTGAGTATTGTTCACATGTGTGGGGAGGTTCCTCTCACACCGCTCTCCTAGACAAAGTTGAAAGGAAGGCCTTTCGTATCATTAACTCCCGTCCACTCACCAACTCTCTGCAATCTCTCTCTCTCCGCCGCAATGTTGCATCTCTCTCGCTATTCTATCGCTACTATAATAATCAGTGTTCCTCAGAGCTATCCCAGTGCATACCACCTCCTTTACGTAGGGCACGTGGTACCCGTCTTGCAACTCAATCCCACCCCTACTCTGTGCAACTCTCCAACCCAAGAGTGAAACGTTACTCTCAAACTTTCTTCTACTCAACATCTGAGCTCTGGAACTCTCTCCCAGAATCAGTCTTTCCCTCTTCCTATGACTTAAATTGCTTCAAACTCCGTGTGTCCAGGCATTTTGGCTCGAACGTCGCTTGATTTTGGCCCTGTCACTCTTTCAACTATGGGGGAGGCACTCGCTATAGGCAGTTATGCCTTTTGCCTCCCTCAATCACATAGGAAAAAAAAAAAAAAAAAAAAAACATGGCTACATACAGTACAGTAGAGTTACACGGCTACATACAGTACAGTAGATTTACACGGCTACATACAGTACAGTAGAGTTACACGGCTACATACAGTACAGTAGAGTTACACGGCTACATACAGTACAGTAGATTTACACGGCTACATACAGTACAGTAGATTTACATGGCTACATACAGTACAGTAGAGTTACACGGCTACATACAGTACAGTAGAGTTACACGGCTACATACAGTACAGTAGATTTACACGGCTACATACAGTACAGTAGTTACACGGCTACATACAGTACAGTAGAGTTACACGGCTACATACAGTACAGTAGAGTTACACGGCTACATACAGTACATTAGATTTACATGGCTACATACAGTACAGCTACACGGAATTAATAGTATCTCAGACCTAGAGGCTCATTGAAATATTACTACCAGTAATATAAGATGCTTGATCGCATTTTTCGGTACATTCATCACAAATTGTGTAACATACCTCATTTAGTAACCCCTTCTCTACCGGCAACGTTCTTTTAACTTTAATCTGGCTATTATAAGACGATTTTACTCAGTTTCAAAAGGGCCTCCAGCAATTACAAGGCTTCGAACTATCTCACTTGACCCTTTTTACTACCACAGATCCTTCCTAAGCTACATAAAATCCTCTAAATATAGCTAGAATAAAATTAATGAGACGTTGCCGGTACAGAAGGGGTAAATTAGTAATGTGATAATGTAATTTTCTTAGACATATTTGCTAAACAAAAATCGAAAACCATAAAAACACTTCTATGGGCAGTTTGTTCCAAGTAGAAAAGATCAATATATACAAACAAGTCTCCTAATTACTAGCTGAGGTTGAGAGAGAGAGAGAGAGAGAGAGAGAGAGAGAGAGAGAGAGAGAGAGAGAGAGAGAGAAGAGAGAGAGAGAGAGAGAAGAGAGAGAGAGAGAGAGAGAGAGAGAGATTTGATTTTGATTTTGCCCCGAGGGGCGAGTTTATTGAGCAGCGCCCCCCCATCCTGTGAGGGGACAACCACTAGTAAGGCGATACATACTGCTCAAAGAGCCATTATTCCACTGAAACAACAGCATCGTCGTCTGGTTACATTCATATTTGTGTTTATAAGTCAGGTTGGCATTATTCAGATGTGTTATTATAGTTTCCTCATTTAATTGTCACATGGTCTGTATAAAAAAAAAAACAAAAAAAAACAAGCAAGCTTGTAGTGACTGAATTATTAATTGACAGGTTGTAAATAATAGCACTACAGAACTAGTGCAATCGTATGAGGAGACTATTCATATTTTCATTACATCAATGATTATTGAGATCATAGTTAGCTGAATACAATTATTACAAAAATAGGCAATGGTATAAATCAACATAATACATAATTTAATACAGGCGGACATAATCATGATCCGGTTCATTGTGCACTGGGAGCTAAGATGTCTTGAGATCGCCTCGTACCCATACACAACGAACGTATTATAGTCTGCATGGTTGGTATCTAATTGAATATACTTAGTGGGTATTTCAAGAATGTCAGGGGGTAAGGAAATGTGATTTGTATATTAGAAGACTGTGATTAACGAGACGTGTAACATGTGGAGGGAGGTGGTAGAAAGAGAGGGATCTCGTTGGGGGTGGAAGTTTCGCTCCCAGGAATTTTCGTTCCTGTGGTATTTCAATAATAATAATAAAATAATAATAATAATAAGGGGACAACCACTGGTAAGGCAATACATACTGCTCAAAGAGCCATTATTCTACTGTAACAACAGTATCGTCGTCTGGTGTTATTATAGTTTCCTCATTTGATTGCCACATATGCTGTATATACGTGCTCATGAAAAAAGTGACTGAATTATTAATTGACAGGTAAATAATAGCACTACAAAACTAGTGCAATCATATGAGGAGGCTATTCATGTTTTCTTACATCAATGGTTATTGAGATCATAGGTAGCTGAATACAATTATTACATACAAGATGTGACTAATATTTCGAACTACATTAATTATTATGCAATAATAGTACCACAAATATATTACAATCATGTGAGGGACACTTCACATTCTTCATTACATCAACGGTTATTGAGGTCATAGTTAGCTGAATACAAGAGTCACATACATAATGTGACTAATATTACCAACTACCGAAGTTATAATGGAATTATAGTAATACAAATAGTTTACAAAGATGAGTTACATGGTTCAAATTCTTATTACAATAATGGTTATTGAGGGGATAGTTAGCGCAATATGACCAGTGGAGAAGTTTACATGCCGATAGTGTTACGACCTGGCACTCGGGTACACCAGGGCTCTCAAAGAGGACTCGAGTACGGCTCGCTGCCACAACGGAAATACACGATCCCAAACCCTGAGTACTGCCAGCCGAACAAAAAACACCAATACCCTCCAGAGTTCGATCTGCTATAACGGGGTATATCAGAACTCGGTACTAGTGTTCAACAACAGACTAATAAAGAGACAGGAATTATCTAGTCTGGTCAACAATCAAACAAAGAAGTAAGAAACAACAACACCAAAGAATAGTGTTGGCCGAAGCCGAAGTAATCCACCCTTGACTAAGAACTTAAGAAGTCCTCCACCCTCTACTTCGGATCGGCACTATTACGTTACGTTAATCAATAGTCCTTAAGCATCGAGCAAGGAATCTTCTGATAAAGTTAGATGCTTCTCGGATGCTCATAAGAAGTACGTATCGGATTTTGAACAGCTATCCAAATAAGCAACACACTGACAATTAATTATCATTAAAGGTTTAAATTGACATAAGAAGAATTATAAGAATAGGCAATAGTAAATGGCAAACATTAAAAAGAAGTACTCCGCCAATGCACCGGCAATAGCCTACTCGGATTGTGCTCGTGGGCCACTAATCTCTAAAGTAGCTAAGCGTGCAACACATGAAATCAATAGTGCTTAAACAATAGTATACATAAGGTAAGCTTCAATACTATTCTGTATCTGCTGATCGAGCAAAGTCTAGCTGGGATGTAGTAGGCTAGGAAACAATGGCTGAGCAAGCGGCTCGTAGCCTAGCGAGGTCCTTAAGGCTGTGCGGCCAAATTACGTTAATTGACGGGATGCTCTCTTGAGAGATCCAGATCGCTAGTATCTGGTTCTCTCCTGGCGATCCTCTCAAAGTCAAAGCAACCGAGTTAGCACCGTGTTGGGTGGCCGAGGCAAAAGCCCTCACTCGCAACACAGTGCTAAACTCACAAGGTACACAGTCAGAAAGACCACCTAGGCTTCCCACGTCTCCGTTGCGATTGTACAGGCTCAACAAAATCTAGTACACATCGGGAATCACAACACCAGTAGCCTTATCCCAGTCTAGCATTACCTAGACCAGCAGAAAACAGGAACAATAATAATAATACACAGGGAAATGCATATACGAGTGCAACAAACATTAATCAATCCTAGTCTAAATTATCCCTTCCAAAATAGGCTATCTACTAGGCATATATCT
>JBAKBP010011249.1:0-73331 GCA_037953745.1 Lithodes maja | reverse complement strand
GGGATAAGTGAAATATTTCAAAGTATTTTAATTGCGCTGAAGGGGCCCTTTTTTAAACAGCACCAAATTGTCTAAATATAAGTAGAATAAAATTTGACAGACGTCGCTGGTAAATATATGGATAATTTACGCCACTAAAAAAAAAAAAAAAAAAAATAACAATAAAATAGAATTAAATAGAAAATACAAAATAAAAATGGGGAAAGTGGGGATTGGGCCTGAGCATATAGATAGATAGATAGATAGATAGATAGATAGGTAGGTAGATAGACGCCACGAAAGTAAGATGTACCCATTCAAAGCTAGATAAACTCTTCTAGTCTTAAATTAATTAATTAAAACCTAAATATTGTTTTTATGGATTAACAACTCGGGTTAATTCTTAAATATTAGAGGTAATTCCTAAGTTTTATGAAAGAAGTCAATATCTAATTAAACAAGATTATTATTATTATTATTATTATTATTATTATTATTATTATTATTATTATTATTTTAGATAGCATTGTTTCCACATAGCGATTTTTGATCAGTTATTTTGCCTTTATATTGTCTTTGTCCAAGTTTTGGTTTGTTTAGTTTGCAAGTTTGACATTTTAAATTATGTCACGATATTGAAGAGGTACGGTGGCGCTAATAAGTCATGTCCCAGCTGTCATTACGTTGGGCTTGCTCTGTGCTGTATTAATGTCTGTCAGATGTTGAATAGGGTGGGTAAGTGTAGGAACATGTTTGGATATTTCACTCGATATGACAAAAATGAAGCTTAGATATTGCTGATACCAATTATTGATCAAAACATACTTGGTGCCGAGACATCACTTATTAGCGCGATTGTACTTGTGTAAATGCCTAGTATGCATAAATGGTCTGTGATTAATGGCGTAAAAATTATATAAATTATAAGCAAATATATACATTATAAAAAATTATATAAAATTATATATTATTATATATTGTATCCCAAATGAAGGGTTTACTCAGCAGGAGGTTTAGATGCTTGTGTTCCTGGGTGTGGTGTCCCGAGTTCGAATCCCGAGAGGACCATATGCTTTCATTAGTTTGTTCAAGTGCATTGGGGTTTGTAATTGATGATTAATGTTAAGAACGGGGTGTTACTTAAGGGGAGGTTTCTAGTTTGTTTCGTACTCCTCCAGCAATCTTAAAATTTCATCCCCTTGACTCCCTTTCAAGATAAATTTGTACATTTTTCGGTAGAGAAATGTCCCGGCCGAAGGCCGATTACTCTTAAATTACAGGCTCGCTATCGCTCGCCAGGATAAAATCGACACCTAAATGGCACGAAAGGTCTTAAAATTGACAGAATGGGGCGGAAATTCTTAAAAATCACCAAACTAATGGGGCAAACGTCTTAAAATCTCAAAAGCAATGGGGCTAGACACGAGGGAGAAAGGTGTCAAGAAAAACGTCCCTCAAGTGGAAATCTCCCCTTAAATCTAGAATTAATACTTGGGAGGCAGATAGTGCTAATATACGGTATTTACCTGTATATGTATTCTGCTTAATTTCAGGTTGGGAAGGACCTGTCACAGTATAGGGTTAAATTTATATATTTCTTAACCATTTTATTCCCAGAGGTTCTCTTTATTAAGTTAGGGGGATTTCCACTTGAGGGACTTTTTTCTTGACCCCTTTCTATTCCCTCATGTCTAGCCCCATCGCTTTTGAGATTTTAAGACGTTTGCCCCTTTGGTTTGGCGATTTTATGAACTTTCGCCCCCATTTCTATCAATTTTATGACCTTTCGTGCCAATTAGGTGTCGATTTTTTCCTGGCGAGCGATAGCGACCCTGTAATTTAAGAGGAACCGGCCTTCGGCCGAGACATTTTTCTACCGAAAAATGTACACATTTGTCTTGAAAGGGGGTCTAGGGGGAGTAATTTTAAGCTTGATGGAAGTCTAGGGAACAAACTAGAAACCTCCCCTAGGGCTAGTGCTGGTTTTTGGGGCTATTTATTCATATATTTATTTAATTTTCAGTGTCATCGCTAGATCTCCATTAAGCTTAAAAAGAACACCCCCTTTCAAGATATATTTGTACATTTTTCGGTAGAAAAATGTCCCGACCGACCTAAGGCCGGTTCCTTAAAAAATAACAGGCTCGCTCTCGCTCGCCAGGAACATATCGACACCTAGGTGACACGAAAGGTCTTAATATTGACAAAGCAGTAGGGCGAAAGGTCTCAAAATCGCCAAACTAGTGAAAGAACGTCTTAAAATTTGCAAAATTAATGGGTCTAATCATGAGGGAGAAGGGGGTCAAGAAAAAGCGAGTACCCCCTCCTTAAAGTAAACAAAACAGTCCTCTGATTTATATGGGTCAATACACAGCAATAAGTAACACCCCGTTCTTAACATTAATCATCAATTACAAACCCCAATGTACTTGCATAAACTAATCAAAACATAACATGGTCCTCCCGGGATTCCAACTCGGGACACCACACCCAGAACATAAGCATCTAAACCATTGCACCACCAACACAGCCAGACAATTTTCTTAAGGGGAGGCTGGCCGTTTGTTTGGTCTATTAATTCATTTATTCATATATTTGTTTAGTTTCCTCCCTAGACCTCCATCAAGCTTAGAAAAAGACCCCCTAGATCCCCCTTCAAGATAAATTTGTACATATTTCGGTAGAAAAATGTCCCGGCCGAAGGCTGGTTCCTCTTAAAATTGCAGGCTCGCTATCGCTCGCCAGGAAATGATCGACACCTAAATGGCACGAAAGGTCTTAAAATTGACAACGAAATGGGGCGAAAGGTGTTAAAATCGCCAAAGTAATGGGCGCCGAACGTCTTATAATCTCAAAACTAGTGGGGCTAAGCATTAGGGAGAAGGGGGTCCAGAAAAATGGTCTGCCTCCCCTTCATATGCACTATACGTTTTAATTTGAATAATTATGTGTTCTGACACAATCTTACACACACGCCAAGTACTGTACCTGTCACTCAGCAAGAAGTCTGGTATAGTCATTAATAACCCCTGGAGGATTTTAGGTTGGCTATCATTAGACGATGTTGTTGTTGTTGTTGCTGTTCCTCAGGCTGTCTGGCCGAACAGCCCCAAGGTCCCGAGCAAAGGCCAAGGCCATAACCGAGCGCCCCCACAGAACCCTCCCAGCTTACCACTAATAATGCCCAGGTGACCGAAGCCACTCAAAGGCGGGGAGCTGAGGAGGGTGCGGAAACGCCCGGGAAACAAAAGCCCCACCCAAGGCCCTGTGCCCCTCAGCAATTATGAAGGGAAAGTTGAGGGGCTATGCAACTTAGGAAAGATCTGTGCGCATCAAAAGAGTAAATACTACTTTCATTAACCCTCTGACGTCCATATAAACTTCCTAATCGGAATAAAATCATGTATTAAGGGGAGATCTCCACTTAAGGGAATTTTTTCTTGACCCCTTTCTCCCTCATGTTTAGCCCCATTGCTTTTGATATTATAAAACGTTTGCCCCATTAGTTTAGCGATTTTAAGAACTTTCAACCCATATTAAGACCTTTCGTGCCATTCAGGTGTCAATTTTATCCTGGCGAGAGATAGCGAGCCTGTAATTTAAGAGGAATCGGCCTTCGGCCGGGACATTTTTCTACCGAAAAATGTACAAATTTATCTTGAAAGGTACTCAAGGGGGTGTAATTTTAAGCTTGATGGAGGTCTAGGGAACAAACTAAATACCTCTCATTAATGGCCAGAATAACTGACAAAACACGTCACAATCACCAAGTGGTCCAAAGAGTTTTTACAGCGTCATTATAACCAACGTATAAGGCTGTATGCTGTTCTCTGCTGCATGTAAAAAGGTATATATGTTCATCCTTAGCATATGTATTTGGCACCTCTTAACGCAAGCAATACCTTTGTACAGTACATTTTCTCTCATTAGGGGTTCCAGATCTTTCAATGTAGGCAATATTATTACCTATTCGAGGTTACATAGTAAGTAATGTTTATAGTAATGGCTCGTTTATTACTTTTTGTATTCGCTATTCTGTACACTGAAACGAGATAACGTACAGTCACTCTCTCTCTCTGTCCTTATCCCTTTCTGAAACTTCGGAAGACTAGCCAAAAGAGCTATTGAAATTAAATATTCTTTTAATAATTCCCTCTTGCCTTCTCTTTGTTCCATGCCTCTAATTAAGCTAACCTTTAATACTCCGTTCGCATACTATTCCAGTACGTGCATTCCTATAATTTATTCTGGTGATTCTATAATTTAACATAATTATCCCCTAATACGTTTGTAAAGATTGATCACGAAACAATATTTTGTAAAACAAAAAAATACTCAACTTAGAGAAGTGTTTTATGTTTAATTATTGACAATTACTGAAAGTGTGTAGTCATAATTGATCTGTATTATTTTATGGGATACAAATTTCAGTCTGTATTTCTCTTTTTTGTCTAATCAGTTTGACATGCCCTATGGGTTAATTGGTTTAATAACTCATTAATAACTAATTTAACACATCTCATTGTTTTTAATTTGCTGTACAGGAATAATGGAGTATAAACTCTTTTATTTTGCATTTGTTTCCCACTTTTGCTCTTGTATTTTCTTGAGCTCAATATTTGAAACCCTCCTTTCACAGCCTATTTCGTTATAACATTGAGGAGATGACACTTCCCAATAACCTATCAACACAGTACAACATCCTAACAACCAACACCTCCATTAATCTATAAAAAAACCTTTCCTCAGCCCTAATAACCCTACCACCCTATAGAACCATGTACAGTTTGCCGCACATGTTCCGTTCCTCACCATCCTATACCCTGTTCCAAATATGTAGACCATAAATCGTGAACTTTATAATCTGTAACTCAAAAAGGGCTGAAGCAAATAGGCTGTACATTTCCACTCTTATTCCCTCGCTGACCCTTCCCAAATGGTAGAAATATTAGCTCAATTTTACTAGTCGTGTATGAGTTATACAGGCTAGTGGTCAGGATTTGTGGCCTACCTTTAATGAATGGGCTATTGTAAGATCGTAATTTGACAGCCTACACCCACCTCCCCAACCCCCTTCCCTCATTCCACCTCCTACCATCCACACCACTTGTCCTCCCTCCCTTCCACTGTCTGGGTTCGGGAGGTTGGTGCAGCACTGCCAAATCACGATTATACATGGGAGGTGAGGAACGGAATATGTTCAGCAAACTGTATATACACCATCCCTTATTGTTCAGTATTATACGATATACATAATCTTAACCTGCATCCTTATCAACCAAGCTCTCTGGAACTCGTAACGGGGCGCACCACGCTTTTTTGTTTATCTTTTTATCCCTCTCTCTTTGGCTTGTATCCATTCGGGCCCATTCAGCCTACTGTTTTAGGAAATTTACCCACATCCAGGTGTCACTATTTTCTTGGCGAGCGTTAGCGAGCCAGCATATATATATATTTTTTTTTTACAGCAAGCTAAATTTGTAAATTTTTCGATAGAAAAATTTCTCCGGCGAAGCCGGATTTCTCAATACAATGCTGGCTCGCTATCGCTCGCCAGGAAGAAATCGACACCTAGATGGAGATAAACGTCTTAAAATAGTTGGCTGAATGGGGTCGAATGGATAAAAGCCAGAGAACAGCTGGTGACCCCCTTTATGCCCCTTTCACACATACAGGACTAGGGCGCCGCATGCAGCCGAGTAGCTACTCTGCTGCATGTGGCACCCGAGTCGGCACCTAGTCCTGACCAGGCGGCTGTAGTCGTCTGTAGTCTGGTGAAGTCCTGGCAATGCATGTCAAGTCGTGGCCCCCGAACAAAATGTTTGTGAGTTTCGAAATTTGGTCCAGACTTGAAATTTGTCTGGTGGATGCGGGGGAGTAGTCTGCGCTAGTCGGCGCTAGTCGTCGCTAGTCGTCACTAGTCTTCTGTATACGGCTGTAGTCCTTGAGTATAGCGTAGCGAATTGTGTTTCATGTGTATCATAAAGACTACTGCCGCATACACCAGAGTACAGCCGCCAGACACGAGTACAGCCGCATAAGTCTGCTGAAGTCGTGTGCATAAATTTACATATATTTACATATATTTGCATATAATTATGCAATAATATGAGTCGACCGAGTACAACCGACAAGAGAGGATTTCAGCAGCAAGCAGCCGCATCACAGCAGACTCCAACCACATTGACAGGAGTGCACACTACGACAACACCCGGAACCCAATATGGCAGAAGAGTCGAGCCAACTTGAGCAGACAACAGAAACATCCAACCGACAACACCCAACTCGAACCGCAAACAGCCGCATCAAGCCGACCAAAAAAAAAAAAAAAAAAATCCCAACCACAGAATGGCGACACGGCCCCTATATATAGGCCCCACGCAGCGCACTTGACCCAGTTTTCGACGAGATCACCCACGACGCACACCTCTACCCGCACCTCAACCGCCTGTACACCATGCCAGGACCCAATAGAACAACAAAGGCCCTTCTCCCTTCTCCTCCTCCACTCTCCTTCTCATTCTCCTCCCTTCTCCTCCTCCTCTCTGCTTCTCATTCAACTCCCTCCCTCCCTTCTCCTCCTCCTCTTGCTTCTCATTCTCCTTCCCTCCCTTCTTTTCCTCCTCCTCTCCCTACTTTTCCTCCTTCTCCTCCTGTCTTCGTTCTTTTCCTCCTTCTTCCTCCCTTCTTCTCATCCACCTCTTCCCTCCCTCACTACCTCCCTACTACCCCCTGTTCTTCTCTTCCTACTCTCTTCCCTCTCATTTAACCCGCTGAGTGCCAGCCAATTTTGACGTGTGCTTCTGCCAGTGCCAGATTTTTTTTTTTTTTTTTTGGGGGGGGGGGGGGCTAAATCTATCAAGTTGGGAGAGAAAGGAAGGATAATGGTAAAAAAAACACTCCCCTTGCCAGAAAACAGGTCCCCGATGGATGGTCCCGAAAGTAGCTGAAAAGACACTATAGACTACAGAGACTTTTATGGTATCGGAATGTAAGGGTGGGAGGGTGGTTTTGGGGTTGATGGGGGGAAGGTAGAAGGGTAATTGACTTGTGTTACAGATATGAAGCAGATTGGTGAGGTACTTTCGCCACCACGGATTTTCCTTTTTTTCCTTTTCTTCATACGGATACGCAGGAAGTGGGTGGTGGGAGGCAGTTGGGGGTGTGGTGGTGGGAAGGCAGAAGGGTAAGGAACTTGTCACACAAATATGGAACCGATTGGTGCAGTCGTTTCGCCGCCACATATTTTCTTTTTTTTTTCCTTCTGACGGGACCGACAGTCAGCGAGTGGGTAGGAGGAGGGATTTGGGATTTTTGTGGTGGGTAGCCAAAAGGGTAAGGTACATGTGGTAAAAATATGAAAGCCATAGGTGCAGTCGTTTCGCTGCTACGATGATTTTTCGGCGAGGACGTATATACCTCCGTTGGCCACAGAACCTGTATGTGTCGGCTTTATGCCAGTGTATGCGGTTCGACTCTGAAGTCGATTGTCTGAAGTCTTATAGATGCGGGTGTAGTCGGCATGTACAAATGACCGTTATTTCCATTGTCGGTTCGAGTCTCAAGACTTCTCCGGAGTCAAGACGACAACGTCGGCTGTATGCGGCTGTAGTCTTCTGTAGTCTGGTGAAGTCCTTTGGATGCGGTATTACCGAGCCAGCTCCACCAAGTCGGGGAAAAAAACGCCACGACTAGCTACTCTGCTGCATGCGGCACCCGAGTCCTGTATGTGTGAAAGGGGCATTAAGGAAAAATAGCTTCCTGTATATTTGCATCCTGAATACCCAGGAGGACAAATAGCGCTACACATAGGAAAGCTACAGAACCCGCGGTATAGAAAAGGAGTGGCTATATATATACATGAAAGCAGAGGACGCGGGAACATGGGGACACAGCCGGCTATGTTGTGGTGGTCTCAGGGTTATATGGCTGGGTTATGGCCTGGCCTCATAGATACTGAACCGTTATATAGTGGTGGCTCATATGGGAACAGGTCAGAATGACCACACTCCTAAATGGCCACAGACTTGGTTAGATTAGGTAAGGTTTTAAGGTTAAAGGCCGTTGCACACTGACACGACAGACCCTTCAAGACTGGCATGAACACCCACGACACATACAAATCCTGTGTCTTGCCGAATTTACTAGAGATCGCAGCGAAAATGGCTGGCATCGTTAGAGTCGTATCTCTACCGTATCTCTTCCGCACAACTTGATAAGACTAGCGATGCCGATATGGTGGAGAAACGAATGCTACGAAGAAGATAGGAAAAGTCGTGCGAAGGGTACACGACTAGTCCACGAAAAAGATACGACCCAAAAGCCTGCGATACAACTCAGAACAATCGTATCGACGCCATGAAACGTGCGACCAGATTGAGGCTAGACGCGCGGTTGCCATCTCGACCGTTGCCAATTTTCCACACGGAAGAGATACAGTCTGCATGGCAGGCTTACACACCAGACGATGTTGATACGGGCCATACGGCTTTGATACGAACCATTCATCTTTGATACGGACCACACGATTGTGATACGGCGAGTTCGCGATGGAGACCAGACTTAGACGATATTTTACAGTTGCCGGAAGATTCCCACAAACTTTTGAACATCTCAAAATCTCGTATCGACCCCCGATACGTCGCTTGGACCGTGAGAGTCACCCACGGCTAATTTCCGATATCCACGATTATGTTGCCGATGTACCGTATCAGGCTGAAATTTTGAGTCGGCAACTCGCCTGGAGGGGCTGTTGTGTCAGTGTGCAACGACCTTAAGTCAGGTCTGGTTTGGGTAGATTAGGTTTAGGCTACATTGAGTGAGATAAAGTTGGGAGACTGATGGTCGTTCGGATTGTGGTGGTTTTTTGAGTGTGACTGTTTCAACTTGAAACCCCTCACATGAACAGACATGTTTTGCATATCCTGACTGACAATAAAACAACGTTATTTTAACATCGCCGTGATGTTGCACAGCCTCACGATGACACAGCCGGCCATAGCGGAGTTTGACGACACTAACACATTGAATGAGGTGATAGGGAAGGAGTATTCAGAAAGTTGGCCAGTCAGTACCGGATCATTTATTGGGAGTTATAGTCTTCTGCTTCAGAGTAGCCACCACATTGCAGACCTTGAAGGTTTTTGTTTTGTTTTGTTTTGTTTACAAAGGATTACAAAGGAAAGGAAGCAGCCTGCAAATATACTGATCATTACCAGGCCAATTGGTAAAGTATCATTAGGTACTTGTGGGAAACATTAATGAAAAAGTTATTTTCTAGAAGCAAATGTGGTCAGTTCGAGATTTAAGACGAGGTATGTGTCTAAGGAATCCTTGAAAGTTCACAAATATAGGTTTGGCCAAATAAAGGATAATTAACAAAAAGCATTACAAAAATAGATAAATAAAATGCAAAAAAAAAAAAAAGCTCAAGGCATACAATATGGTGACTGTGACTCTCCATGGAAACATATCTGCACTGTGACTTGGTTTTCTTACACAAACACCCTCTCTCATTCTGCATCTGTTAGTTGTTTTGTCTGCACTGTGGATTTGCTTTCTTACACACACTATCTCTTATTCTGCATTTATTAGTTGTTGCGGCACACTAGGTCGTAACAGTGGGAGACGAACTAGTCAGGCTTACTAATCACTTCATATTTGTTTATACTTACCGTTCGCATATCTATATTCTATGTTATTTTAAGAAGAGTTTTGTTTATCTTAAACTTTTGTTCTATTTTCGTAAATATGACATAGTATCCATATGCAACTTATATACTTCATTTAAAACCATGTATAGTACTTGCATTTTCGCATCATGCTAATTCCTATGAAAAATTCATTATTTGTCATTATTACTAATTGTAATAATTCCAAACAGTCTCTATGTATCAGTATTTTCATAGAAATAATACAACTTGCTGGGTATCATGTCACTTTATGCATAATTGTCTTTGGTACCGGTAAATACATAAATGCTACTTATGTTTATACAATGAATGTATTTGCAAATATACTTCCTCACTCCCTGCACTCGGTCTCTGCAGTTGTGTATACGCTGGATATTTAAAAAACACCATATTTTCCACTGAATACTTTCACGGGTTTCCTTTTGCCTCCTTGCCTTTTGTGTTTGTATGTGTTCACAGTCTATTAGTTCTGTGTGTGTGTGTGTTTGTGTGTGTATGCGTTTGTTTGTGTGTGTGTGTGTGTGTGTGTGTGTGTGTGTGTGTGTGTTTGGTAGTAGCAGCGAGGAAGGTTTTACGTTTTCTGATTTCATGCATCTGTTCCCCGAGCCGCCTTCTGGTTTCCAGTCACTGCTTGAGGCGACAACTGTACTTACTTTTGCTGCCTCTTCCTTCTCTCTCTCTTTCTCTCTCTCATTCTCACTCTCTCTCTCTATCTCTCTTTCTTCTTCTTTTCTATCCTGTCCTTCAACTTTCCTTTTCTATCGGATATGCCATCTCTACTAGAATTAAGTCCTGACCACCTCGTTTGGATCGTAAGGTCTTTGTGGCCAGTGTATCTATGTAAATCTCTCCCTCTCTCTCTCTCTCTCTCTCTCTCTCTCTCTCTCTCTCTCTCTCTCTCTCTCTCTCTCTCTCTCTCTCTCTCTCTCTCTCTCAGCTAGAAGTCATCCCCGTTGCAGTTGCCATTGTGTCGCTTTCATTTTTCTCTCTTGGTCTCGTTCTTTTCGGAGGTTTATCCCAAAAACGGCTTTATCTGTGGGACCGGAAGGAGGTGCAGGAGTGCAGGAGGAAGAGGATGGAGAAGGAGGAAGAGGATGGAGGAGGAGGAGGAAGAGGAGGCCGAGTATGGAGGAGAGGAGGGGGAGGATGAGGGAGGAAGGGGGGGAGGAGGTGCCGCTGGTAGTGGTTTGCATGGCTGCTGGAGTCTCACCTGGGAAAGAAAATGGAGAGTGGTTAGTCCGGGTGGAGAGAGAGAGAGAGAGAGAGAGAGAGTACAAAGGAAATCGAGCAACAACAGGTCTAGTGACCCTTCTAGGCTGCTTGTCCTCCAAAACACTGAGGATCAAGTGTCCAAACAGTGGTTTAGAGTGGGTAAGGGAACATTGGAAAGGGAACTACTGCCCTAGAACTAATGTCCGTGGCAGGATTAGGAAGTTAGTAGGGGACAGATGGGTTAGTAACTGAGGGGGGTATACAATAAAGTTATTCATTTACAAACGCAGTCAGTCGCGGGTTTGATGCGAGATATTTGTCTAAGCGGAGTTTAAATGAATCAACGGTGCTGCAGTCTATAACGTCTCGGGGAAGCCCATTCCACAAGTTGACAACTCGATTGAAGAAGAAATTCTTAGATTCGTGTGAGTTAAAAGATTTACCAATAATTTTGCAACCGTTTCCCCGCGTGTAATTAGATTGGTCGATAGTGAAATACTTACTACAGTTCATATTGTCGATGCCTTTGATGATTTTGAACACTTGAATTAAGTCGCCTCTTAATCTGCGCTGGGTTAAAGGAAATAGATTTAATTCTCTAAGACGCTCTTCGTATGGTTTGTTCTTTAGGCTAGGTATCATTTTGGTAACTCTACGTTGAACTCGTTCTAGCTTGTTTATATCTTTTTGGTAATATGGGCACCAGGATTGAACGCAGTATTCCAGAAGAGGACGGACTAAGGAATTGTAAAGGGTTAGGATAACATCTTTGGATTTATGCTCAAATGACCTGCCTATAAAGCCAATTATTTTGTTTGCCTTCTTAACAACTTCTGAACATTGTTGACTCGGTTTTAGGTTACTCGATATTGTTACTCCCAGATCGGTTTCTTTGTTTACATTCTTAAGCTGAGTGCCATTCATCGAATAGTTTGCTTTCTCATTTAGGTATCCGATATGTAGTACTTTACATTTATCCGCATTGAAACTCATTTGCCAAATTTGGGCCCAACATGACAATTTATCTAGATTGTGTTGCATATCGTCAACTTGTTCTTTTGAGAGTACGCTATTTGCAATTTTTGTATCGTCAGCAAATTTCGAGACTGTACAGATGAGACCCTCATCTATGTCGTTGATGTAAATTAGAAAGAGAATTGGTCCTAGTACCGATCCCTGGGGTACCCCACTACTTACATTGGTCCATTTAGATGCCTTACCGTTTATGACTACTCTTTGCTTTCTGTCGCTGAGCCAATTTTCTATCCATTTCAACACACCGTCTTGTATTCCATGCGCTTTTAGTTTTAGCAGTAATCGTTTGTGGGGAACTTTGTCAAAGGCCTTTTGAAAATCAAGGTATATAATATCTACAGCTTTACTCTCATCGTAGAGGTTGAAGATATCGTGGAAGAAGTCTAAGAGGTTTGTTAAACAGGAACGTTTTTTACGAAAGCCGTGTTGAGTATCTTTAAGTAAGTTATTTGCCTCTAAGTGATTTACGAGTCTGTCTCTTATGACCGTTTCTAGCATTTTACATACAATTGAGGTTAAGCTAATTGGACAATAGTTACTGGGTAGGGATTTGCTGCCTTTTTTGAATATCGGTGTTACGTTGGCTAGCTTCCACTGATCAGGCATAGTCCCAGACTGCAAGGATTCATTGAATAGCAATGTCAGTGGTTTGGAGAGCTCATCCTTAGCTTCCTTTAGAACTCTAGGTGAGATTGTATCAGGTCCAGGCGTTTTATTTACCTTGAGTTTATCTAAACAATTCAATACTTCTCTCTCTGTAACGGTGATATTGCTTAGAACATCTGAATTATCAATCTGAATCGGCGATGGTGTAGGGATATCACTGAGGTCTTCGGTTGTAAAAACTGATGCAAAGAAGGTATTGAGGGCATTACTCATTTGTACTTCGTCTTTGGTGTATTCTCCATTTTCATCGACTAACGGTCCAACAGTTGAAGTAACTACTTTTTTCTTTCTGATATAACTATAGAATTCTTTCGGGTTTGTTTTACTTTGATTCGCAACATGTAACTCCAGGGTCTTTTTACTTTGCTTAATTAACTTTTTGGCTTTGCGTCGTAGCTCTACAAATTTCACCCGTTCTTCGTCATTTTGTGAGGATTTTAATCTATCATTAGCAAATTTTTTAGCAAGCAGACAGTCTGAAATATCTTTATTCCACCATTTGGGCTTATCATTTTGGCCTGGACGCCGTATTTTCGATGGTATGCAGTCTTGCACTGCCTTAAGGTAAGTGGTTGTGAAACACTCCCAAGATGTATTTATGTCGTTATTGTTAGTCAGAAAGCTCCAGTCAGTTTCTTTAAGTTTTGATTTAAGTTTATGAAAATTTGCTTTCTTGAAATTAGGGACTTTCTCAATGCTGCTATTTGATTTGTTACTAGTAAACTTTAAAGTGAAAGTTATCGTACGATGGTCGCTGTTACTGAATTCATCACCAACATTCAAATTCTCTATTAATTCTTCTTTTGTTGCGAGTACAAGGTCAAGCACATTATTACCACGGGTCGGAGATTGTACAAATTGAAAAAGTGAACTCTCTTGCAAGTTAGCATAAAGGTCGTGTCCAGAGTGTGAAGTAAGAGAGAGAGAGAGAGAGAGAGAGAGAGAGAGAGAGAGAGAGAGAGAGAGAGAGAGAGCTACATAGAGCTACATATAGATACACAGACCACACAGACCTCAAGGTCCTTACTAGGCAGTCTGGCCTTACAAACTATATATGCATATATGCATATATACACATACACACATACACATACATACATATACATATACATACACATACACATATATATATATACATACATATACATAATACACATACATACTGTACATATATACATATGCATACATATACATATACACATACATACATACATACACCGGTACACACATATACACACATACATACATACACACATACATACATATATATACAATATATATATACATACTGTACAGTGCACACATACATATACATATTTTTTTTTTTTTTTTTTTTTTTTCATATCACCCCAGCCCTCTGCAGATAGAGGTCAAGCCTTCCCTTGAAAGCGTTTATTGTGTCGCTCTCCACCACTCTCGCTGGTAGTTTATTCCACTCTGTCGCCACACTGTAGGTGAAGAAACTCTTTGTGACATCTAGGTTTGCCTTTTTGGTTTTTAATTTCATTCCATTTCCGCGAGTTTGATTAGTATTGTATAATGTGAATAGTGCATTTACATCGACTTTGTCGAAACCTTTTAGTATCTTAAAGCACTCAATAAGCTGACCCCTCAACCTCCTCTTTTTTAATGAGAACAGGTTCAATCGTTTAAGTCTTTCTTCATATGGTTTATTTCTTAATGAGGGTATCATCTTCGTCGCTCTACGCTGTACTGACTCGAGTCTTACAATGTCCTTGATCAGATAAGGTGACCAGAACTGCACACCATATTCAAGGTGGGGCCTCACCATACTTTTGAACAGTGGCACTATTACGTTTTCATGTTTATATGTAAATTTTCGTTTAATAAAGCCCAATGCTATGTTTGCCTTATTTGCAGCTGCTATACATTGGTCGGAAGTTTTTAGGTTTTCAGATATTAGTACCCCTAGGTCTTTTACTACCGTTGCGGTTTTTATTTGTTTGCCATTCATTTCGTATTTGTATTTCATATTTCTGCTACCAACCTGCAGCACCTGACATTTATCGACATTGAAGGGCATCTGCCATTTTTTCGACCACTTTGATATCTTGTTTAAATCAGATTGCAACGCATTTCTATCATCTTCGTTCAGGACTGTATTTCCTATTTTTGTATCGTCGGCGAATTTGGAAATGGTGTTGTTTACCCCTACATCGATATCGTTAATGTAAATGAGAAACAGGACCGGTCCAAGGACTGAACCCTGTGGAACTCTACTAGTGACAGGCTCCCACTCCGATTCCACTCCATTTATCACCACTCTCTGTCTTCTGTCTGTAAGCCAATTTTTTATCCAAGAATGAATTTCACCTTTGATACCTATCCTCTCCAGTTTAGCCAATAGTTTTCGGTGAGGCACCTTGTCGAAAGCTTTTTGAAAGTCCAAGAAGATTATATCTAGTGATTTCGTCATGTCGTTATATGTGAATAGTTTGTTATAAAATTCAATCAAATTTGTTAGGCATGACTTATTTGATCTAAAGCCGTGTTGACTATTTTTGATTAGGTTGTTTGATTCGAGGTAATCTACTATCTTATCTCTAATGATTTTTTCCATGATTTTTCCTACAATTGAAGTTAGGCTAATTGGTCTGTAATTACTCGCTTTGGCCTTGCTACCCTTCTTGTATATCGGCGTAATGTTCGCATCTTTCCAATCACTCGGTACAATCCCCTGTAGTAGTGATAAGTTAAATAGTTAAATAGAGAGAGAGAGAGAGAGAGAGAGAGAGAGAGAGAGAGAGAGAGAGAGAGAGTGAGAGAAAAACATGTATACCCTCTTTTATTTGGTATATTCAGGAATACGCTTTTTTTGGCATTTGAAAGTACACTTGGATACCATAGTTTCTAGCCCACCCATTAATATTCGTGGACTTCACCTATATCTCATTGTGGAAGTATATCTCTGGAAACGGATCTATGAATATGATTATTTATGCATCAATTACAAATATACTGTATATATACTATTTATTGAAGAGCAAGGTCCATCCCAAAATCAATCCAGATAATTATTGTTGCATAAAGATAATCATAAGGTGTCCACGAATTATAGTTGCATAAAGATAATCATAAGGTGTCCACGAATTATAGTTGCATAAAGATAATCATAAGGTGTCCACGAATTATAGTTGCATAAAGATAATCATAAGGTGTCCACGAATTATAGTTGCATAAAGATAATCATAAGGTGTCCACGAATTATAGTTGCATAAAGATAATCATAAGGTGTCCACGAATTATAGTTGCATAAAGATAATCATAAGGTGTCCACGAATTATAGTTGCATAAAGATAATCATAAGGTGTCCACGAATTATAGTTGCATAAAGATAATCATAAGGTGTCCACGAATTATAGTTGCATAAAGATAATCATAAGGTGTCCACGAATTATAGTTGCATAAAGATAATCATAAGGTGTCCACGAATTATAGTTGCATAAAGATAATCATAAGGTGTCCACGAATTATAGTTGCATAAAGATAATCATAAGGTGTCCACGAATTATAGTTGCATAAAGATAATCATAAGGTGTCCACGAATTATAGTTGCATAAAGATAATCATAAGGTGTCCACGAATTATAGTTGCATAAAGATAATCATAAGGTGTCCACAAATTATAGTTGCATAAAGATAATCATAAGGTGTCCACGAATTATAGTTGCATAAAGATAATCATAAGGTGTCCACGAATTATAGTTGCATAAAGATAATCATAAGGTGTCCACGAATTATAGTTGCATAAAGATAATCATAAGGTGTCCACGAATTATAGTTGCATAAAGATAATCATAAGGTGTCCACGAATTATAGTTGCATAAAGATAATCATAAGGTGTCCACGAATTATAGTTGCATAAAGATAATCATAAGGTGTCCACGAATTATAGTTGCATAAAGATAATCATAAGGTGTCCACGAATTATAGTTGCATAAAGATAATCATAAGGTGTCCACGAATTATAGTTGCATAAAGATAATCATAAGGTGTCCACGAATTATAGTTGCATAAAGATAATCATAAGGTGTCCACGAATTATAGTTGCATAAAGATAATCATAAGGTGTCCACGAATTATAGTTGCATAAAGATAATCATAAGGTGTCCACGAATTATAGTTGCATAAAGATAATCATAAGGTGTCCACGAATTATAGTTGCATAAAGATAATCATAAGGTGTCCACGAATTATAGTTGCATAAAGATAATCATAAGGTGTCCACGAATTATAGTTGCATAAAGATAATCATAAGGTGTCCACGAATTATAGTTGCATAAAGATAATCATAAGGTGTCCACGAATTATAGTTGCATAAAGATAATCATAAGGTGTCCACGAATTATAGTTGCATAAAGATAATCATAAGGTGTCCACGAATTATAGTTGCATAAAGATAATCATAAGGTGTCCACGAATTATAGTTGCATAAAGATAATCATAAGGTGTCCACGAATTATAGTTGCATAAAGATAATCATAAGGTGTCCACGAATTAT
The DNA here is from genome assembly GCA_037953745.1 of Lithodes maja. NCBI lineage: Eukaryota > Metazoa > Arthropoda > Malacostraca > Decapoda > Lithodidae > Lithodes > Lithodes maja. The sequence continues at coordinate 56,226 of JBAKBP010011249.1, read as the reverse complement.
AGTTGCATAAAGATAATCATAAGGTGTCCACGAATTATAGTTGCATAAAGATAATCATAAGGTGTCCACGAATTATAGTTGCATAAAGATAATCATAAGGTGTCCACGAATTATAGTTGCATAAAGATAATCATAAGGTGTCCACGAATTATAGTTGCATAAAGATAATCATAAGGTGTCCACGAATTATAGTTGCATAAAGATAATCATAAGGTGTCCACGAATTATAGTTGCATAAAGATAATCATAAGGTGTCCACGAATTATAGTTGCATAAAGATAATCATAAGGTGTCCACGAATTATAGTTGCATAAAGATAATCATAAGGTGTCCACAAATTATAGTTGCATAAAGATAATCATAAGGTGTCCACGAATTATAGTTGCATAAAGATAATCATAAGGTGTCCACGAATTATAGTTGCATAAAGATAATCATAAGGTGTCCACGAATTATAGTTGCATAAAGATAATCATAAGGTGTCCACGAATTATAGTTGCATAAAGATAATCATAAGGTGTCCACGAATTATAGTTGCATAAAGATAATCATAAGGTGTCCACGAATTATAGTTGCATAAAGATAATCATAAGGTGTCCACGAATTATTGTTGCATAAAGATAATCATAAGGTGTCCACGAATTATAGTTGCATTAAGATAATCATAAGGTGTCCACGAATTATTATGAGTGGGCTAGAGACTATGGTATCCCAGTGTACCTATAACATGGTGACCACAATGACCTGTAAAGTGAAAGTAACCATATTAAATTCACCTGGGTCAATGATAATATCGATTAGGTGGTCCAGGTCCACACTAGATGTAAGATCAACCTGGACTATTTATGAAAACCTAGGCTAGCACTAGGAGCCACATCCTGAGTTATAGCATTGTCTAGTAGGAGGAATGACTGAATTGTGAGTACGTGGACTATACCATCATCTAGTGGTAACATGAACTACTTGCTTTAAGTGGGGTGACCTGATTTTTTTCTCTCCTTTTCTCTTTCTCTGGCTTGATGTTTAATGCTAAGAACGGGGTGTTGCTTCTGTCTATAGGTTCAGGAACTAATGTATAGTGAGGTTGGTTCTTAGTGATCTTGGCCCCATTCAATGATCTTTCCTCTCACTAAAACATGACGCTTTCCATAATGCAGTTGGGTCTGAGTATATAATTAATTTGATATCCATAATTCGAAAATGGATATTAATCGTGATCGTGTACTCAACCTTTAACTGTGTTGGTGGTGCAAGGGTTCAGATGCTTCTGTTCTGGGTGTGGTGTCCCAAGTTCGAATCCCGGGAGTACCATATGCTTTCATTAGTTTATTCAAGTAAATTGGGGTTTTGTAATTGATGATTAATGTTAAGAATGGGGTGTTACTTATTGTATCCATTCGGCCCCATTCAGCCTACTGTTTTTAGACGTTTATCCCCATCCAGGTGTTGATTTATTTATTGCGATCCAGCATTGTATGGAGAAATCCGGCTTTGCCGGAGAAATCGTTCTATCGAAAAATTTACAAATTTAGCCTGCTGTCAAAAATATGTTTTTAAAAATCCTGGCTCGCTACCGCTCGCCACGAAAAAAATGACACCTGGATCGGGATAAATGTCTACCCGACAGCACTCTCGTTAGTGAGTGCTGTACTGTATTTTATATATTATTTTGTAATAGTATAGATATCTTATCAATATTTGTATTTTGTACTATTGTTAATGTCTTGTCATGTTGCAAATTTGATTTTAAATAATATTTTGACATTTAACATGTAGTTTCTTTATTCATGCAGAGTTTAGTCAAATTTGCCAGAACGTCCCGGACTTCCCAAACTTGACTACTTCCTTTAACGTGACGATAGTGCGTTGTTATGTGTGCGATTAGTTTGCTTGGGAAACAGATTAACTTGCTCATGTAGTAATGTACACCCTATGTGGTGGATTGTGTTCTTCTATTTAATAATTTTCATTTTAGTAAGCGTTGTTTCCACATAGCGATTTTGATAATTTAATTTGACTTTATATTGTCCTTGTCCCAATTTTGGTTTGTTTAGTTTGCAAGTTTTACATTTTAATAGTAGGCTGAATAGGGCCGAATGGATACAACCCAGAAAGAGAGGGAAAGAGAGAAAATGAGAAAATAAAACGAGGTGGCCCCCTTAACCTGGACTATACCAAGAGTAGACATATATTGTAGGACAATGAAGTTTGCCATCTTATAACATTAGGAGTAGTACATTGTAAGAACATGAGCAATGCTATCATACGAACATTAGAAGAAACAAATGGTAAGAATGTTAATAATGCCATCATATAATAGATGTACAGATTGCAAGAACGTGAAGTATGCCATGATATAATAGTAGGAGAAACAACTTACTTGCCAGAATGTGGACTAGATAGCTTGCATACACTAGACTTAGACTAGTTAGCTTGAATACACTTGACTCCATAAAACGTGGACTAGTTAGCTTTTTTGTTGTATGTGTATGAAGGATATAAAAGGCAAAGCTGCCTGTAAAAAGTGTCTCCCTCAGAGGTTGAGTGACAAAGAGTCCAAAATCAAGGTAGCCTACATTATAGGTAATTCCGATGTTTTGGAAGGATGTTTGGTGTGTTTGTTAAGTTTAGTGAAATTAATAGGAGAAGCAGGTGTTTGTGACAGTTGGCTGGATTACTCTCAGTGTAGATGAGGCACAATTAGAAACAGTAGGGGAAGCCAGGTAAATTAGACTCCTTATCATATGCCTATGTGGTCTCCCCTGTACTGCCCTGCTTGATTGGTGCCTGCAATCTCCCCAACTGAGAGAACGTGGACTAGTTAGCTTGAATACACTAGACCCACTTGATAGAACATTGACTAGTTAGCTTGAATACACTAGACCCACTTGATAGAACGTTGACTAGTTAGCTTGAATACACTAGACCCACTTGATAGAACATTGACTAGTTAGCTTGAATACACTAGACCCACTTGATAGAACGTTGACTAGTTAGCTTGAATACACTAGACCCACTTGATAGAACGTGGACTAGTTAACTTGAATACACTAGACCCACTTGATAGAACGTGGACTAGTTAGCTTGAATACACTAGACCCACTTGATAGAACGTTGACTAGTTAGCTTGAATACACTAGACCCACTTGATAGAACATTGACTAGTTAGCTTGAATACACTAGACCCACTTGATAGAACGTGGACTAGTTAGCTTGAATACACAAATAGACTAATAACACACATAACAAAGCAACTTGAACAGCTTCCTCTCTCTCCAACACCCCTTTTCCTCTCTCTACACTCTTCAGAAAATAAGAAAGTAAAAAGTAGCTTCGAGGTGCCGTTGTAAAGGCTTATTCCTTTATACCTTCAGCTGACCTGACCTGACTAGACTTGCTTGATAGAACGTGGACTAGTTATCTTGAATACACTAGACGTTTGGCTCGAACGTCGTAAGGACGTTGATTTTGGCCCTGTCACTCTTGCAACTCTGGGGTAGGCACTCGCCAAAAGCAGTTCTGCCTTTTATCTCCCTCATTCACATAAAACAAAAAAATGACAGAACGTGAACTAATTAGCTTAAATACACTAGTTTCATTTGATAGAACGTTAATATACTAGACTCACTGGATAGAACGTGGACTATAGTGTCTGCTCTGTGAGCATTGGAAGGCTTGCAGGAGTAGGTATCGGAGTCCCAGGAGGAGGCGTTGTATACCAGTAGGGAGGACCGGGTCGTGTCCCCGTCATGGTCCGTCTCTACTGTTACGGTCCGTCCAGGCTGGCCGTAATTCACCAGCTGATCACGGGAAGAAACATAGAAAGATTTTAGGTACGGCCCGTCATATCTAGCCATATCTCATCAGTTGATCACGGGGGGGGGGAGGGAAACAAGTAGAACAAGTAGAGTGTTTTAAATATCTAGGAGGAACGATAAGCAGGAGTAGAGGTATGGAAATGGAGGTAAAACAGGGAGTGCGTGAAGGAAGAAAGGTTTTCGGAGCAATGGGAAGTATGTGGAAGACGAGAAATCTCGGAATGAAAGTAAAAAGTGCACTGTATCAAGGAATTTTTGTGCCAACAGTGACTTATGGGGCTAAGACATGGGCTCTGAAGAAAAACGAGAAAAGAAAGCTGGATGTGATGGAGATGAGCTGCTTGAGGAGTATGTGTGGAGTTACTTGTAGAGACGGATTGAGGAATGAAGAAATACGTAGGAGAGTGGGGCAGCAGGAACATTGTCAGCCAGAGTGGACAGAAGGGTGCTGAGCTGGTATGGTCATGTTGAACGAATGGGAGATGAAAGGCTTACAAAGAGAATATGTGAGTCAGACACAAGGGGAGATAGAAGGGCAGGAAGACTCCCATTGAGATGGAGAGACTGTGTAAGAAAAGCTTTGGATGATAGAGGAATGACTATAGATCAGGCAGGGGAAGTAGTGGTGGACAGGAGTAAATGGAGAATGCTTGTGAATAGTTGAGTGAACACGTGGTCATTTGGGGGAAGGGGTCGGGCGCAAGTTGGACTAGATAATAGTCCATCAGGCGCCTGGCCCGGGGAGAAGATTAATATGAAGGGTGCACCTGAAAGTGTGGTGGGCGGGCTTGTGGCTTCGGCTCCGCTGCATGTCTGCCTGTCGAGATCGGAACCTCTCTGGGTGGTCAGGGTCCGGGGGAGTGCTGGAGTGACCTTGGTGACCCTGGTCTCTGGGTCCTCTCCTGGGTGGCCTAGATGTGTGTGAATTTGTGTTTTTATCTATGTTTGTTCGTTGTTTTATGTTGTTTTTGTGTTTTCCCAGTTCTTGCTCTGTCTTGAGTCGGCCATCCTCAACAAAAAAGGAAAACAATAAAATAATAAGATAGAATAAAATAAAAAATAAAAATAGGAAAAGTGGGGATTAGGCCTGAGCATATAGATAGATAGATATAGATACGATGAACACACCGATTTTGCTGCCCGTACTAGGCAGTCCGGTTTTAAATCTACAATCGTAGTAGCTACTTAGTTAACGAAAATACAGTAGAGCAGAAAAGAGAGAAAGAGAGAGAGAGAGAGGGGGGTTATAACAATATACATACAAAAAGAGGAACAGCAAACTTTGTCACACGGACAAATCTACAAAACCAATTTATCCAACACATTTTAAAGCAAACCTGCAAAGGGCACATGAATAGGAGGAGGGAGAGGAGAGAAGACCACGCGGGTAGGAGAGAACACGAAATAAAACTTACTAATGACGAGAAACACGGAGTAATGAAAAACACACAACTCGAGGGAGGGGAAGAGAGAGAGAGAGAGAGAGAGAGAGAGAGAGAGAGAGCGAGAGAGAGAGAGAGAGAGAGGAGAGAGAGAGAGAGAGAGAGAGAGAGAGAGAGAGAGAGAGAGAGGAGAGGAGAGAAATGGCAATATAATGACTGCGAATAAAAATGAAACAAACTTGCAAAACGAAAGACTAAATAAGTGCTGTGAAGAGGGTGACTATATTAGACTTGAGAGGGAATGGGCGTCTTTATTGGCTCATTTATGTATCTTTTTTATTATTATTTGTTTTTAAGGGGGTTGGGCATCTTTATTTGCTCATGTATGTACAGTATCTTTTTATTATTATTATTATTATTATTATTATTTTTTGTTTTTGTTTTTTAGTTTCCTCCATAAAACTCCATCAACAATAAAAGAAAACACCTGCCCAAGACCCTCCTTCAAGATAAATGTGTAAATTTTTCAGTAGAAAAATGTCCCGGTCGAAAACCGATTTCTCCACCTTACAAGTGGCCTACTCTGTAGGTGGTCATTTATATGTACCGCGCAGCGGGGTGTTTTTACTCTAAATAGGGTTGTTTACGTGATCATTTTCATGCCTAAATAAGACCCAGAGCGTAAAACAAGTATCTAACCATGAAAGGGCATAAACAGAGCTTTCCAATGACACCCCAACCATCCTTGTACGACCACTGGTTTTCATGCAACGATCGCGCAACACGAGTGCAAAAACCATGTAATTAGGCACTTTCCCTATATAATTCCCTGTGTAGCGAGTGTGAGGGGGGATGGAAGGGTGGTTTTCACTTCAGTTGGCCCACCGCGGTGGTGGGCGGCGGTCATAGCCTTACCACGTTCCTCACACTGCTCAGCTCTCTCTCTCTCTGCAACATTACGTGCTGAAAATGGCACACGACATAAGTTGTGAACCGCCACTTAGTCCAAATTTATTTCACACGTCATAAGTTGCGCGCCGCCAAAGAGTTAAATTACAGGCTCGCTCTCGCTCGCCAGGAAAAAAAATCGACACCAAATTGACACGAAAAGTCTTAAACTAATGGGCCGAACGTCTTATAGTTTGAAAATTAATGGGGCTAAATATGAGGAAGAAAGGGGAGCACAAAAATGACCGATCTCCCCTTAGAAGCCATTGAGTTACAGCAGAGTGAAAGACCGAGGGTTGAATGGCGGACGTTAGAAGAGAGAGGAGGGGTAGAGGATAACAGCTTCTAGAAATGGATAGTGCTGGATTATATAGGTTGCTATGAGAGAGAGAGAGAGAGAGAGAGAGAGAGAGAGAGAGAGAGAGAGAGAGATAGAGAGAGAGAGAGAGAGAGAGAGAGAGAGAGAGAAGGGGCGGTGTGGGAGCGGGGATAACAATAAAGATGGTTCATTAGTTACAGTGACATAGATGGGATAGCACTACTTCAGTTATCCGCTATTACCTTGCACAGAGATATGTTGTATAGTATTGTGTATCAAGCTCCTGCTGCTCTGTATATATTAGTCTCTTTGTTTATGTGTGTGCTTAATTTGACGTTCTATATTCATGTATGTATAATTGTTTATAGAACTAGAAAACTACAACTATTTCTGTCATTAAACATATGCTTACGAACTTTTTGAACTTGTTCTTATAATTGAAACCAAAATATTGAATAGTACTATAGGTAGCGCCAGCGAACTTGCAATAATCTTGACCCATTAGCTTCTTATAACTCGAAATGAATGAAAGCAATCGGGCTGACGTTTCTATAATTTGGGAAGAGCCCACCAGGAAATAGGTGTGGATTTTTACAGCCAGTTTACTCTAGGCCCTTTTGAGTTACAGAGAGGTCAGGGATCAAGATTATTGTCAACTTCGTTGGCACTACCTTTAGGTCCAGTACTATTTACCAGGCATGGTGTGAGGTCCATGATGAGGATTATAAAGATTAGGACACACACACACCTTAATGTACTTCACGTACCAAATATAACAACATATGAGAATATTTAGACTATAAATCTCCTGTAAGCCAGTTTAACAGGGATGTTAAGGTTTAAGTTGTTTAGGCGAGGCTAGAATATTCATTGAATTTATAGTGGGGTAGATAGATTAAATCCGATCATGTAATTAGGAACATTAATTTGTAACCTACAAATAATAAAGCAAAGCACAGCTAGTCATGTGCAAGACATTTTATATCCACACTAGAACAGAGATAAACACTATTGGTGCACAATGGAAATGTTGGTGTTGTTACCTAAGCTGCTGGCTATACATTTTGCCGCAACGACTTCCCGTATTTTATAGGTTTATCGAGCAACTTGTACCACCCGTCTTGCTTTGAGAAAATGTGTGTTCACAAGGAGTCCCAATAAATTATGGGCAATATATTATGTTGTAGCCAGCCAGCGCCAACACCAACACCAACAGTTTGGTCTTATGAGGAGTGGGGTGTTTTTTTGGTTCCCCCTTTATCCTCATATTTAGCCCCATTAGTTTTCAGTTTTAATATCCTTTCGTCCCATTTCTATATTTATATAAAGACCAATCGTGCCATTTAGATGTCGATTTTTTCCTGGCGAGAGAGAGCGAACCTGTAATTTTAAGAATTATTGGCCTTCGGCCACGACATTTTTCTATCGAAAAATTTAAAAATTCATCTTCAAGGGGGTATATGTAGTGTTTTTTTGTTAAGCTTGATGAAGGTTTAGCGAGGAAATTATACAAAAAAAAACAAAAAAAAAAAAAACATAAATATTAATGAATATAAAAATAAATAGACCCCCCAAAAATAACTACTGTCCCCTTAACTATCTGCCAGAAAGTATATAATATTACACTGGTTCATTTATGACAGCATACAACATCTTTTACTTCGTTTTTCTTGATGATTATATCGTTTCGGTGTTTGATAAAATAATGCAGAACTGTATTCCAGTATATTACCCTTAACAAAATATGCTTTTGGAATTGCTGTTTTTCTTTTTTTAGGTGCACAATATGTAACTGATGGACTAATGAATAAAGATAATGCCAGATTATGTAAATGATGAATCAGTAGACACGGAAATAGCTTAGTAGAGATGTAAAACTGTGTGATTGATGGTAGTGTGGGGATGTCCTGCTTGAAAATATATATCGGGTATTGAGCGGTACATGAAAAGTAGACAGAATGGATAAAAACACCATCTGAGGAAGAGCACTTTATTGACAATATTTAGCAGATAGCTTCATCAGGTCACTGATGAAGCTATCTGCGAAACGTTGTCAATAAAATGCTCTTCCTCAGATGGTGTTTTTACCCATATAGCGGGTAGTCAATTTCTGAACATTACGATTTACTTAGAATAACATAGGTTTGACTGTTTATGTGTTTGTTAACCCATTCTCTGCGGGCTTATTTGAGCTGTTTAGGGCATATTCAGGCACTCCTGAATGATTAATCAAGCATCTGCATTAAATGAACTGTATTCCGCCGAAAACTAGGCGAAAATAGCTTCAAAATTAGACTAGAACAAGCTTCATAGGTGGCGGGGTTCACCCGCAGCGTTGCCATAGACATTCGGGAAAACCGCTAATTATTAGCTCTCGCTCGCTCGGCAACACTGTTGTGAGACACCCGCGCGAGACACAGTCTCCCTCAGTGAGCGTCTGGCTGCTCTGAGGGTCGGAGGGAGGTCCCTCATGCTCCCGCCCACTGACACTCGATTTCTACGGCTTTTACAGGCTTTTAAAGCCTGGAAATTGCTGTAAATTGCCTATGCGTTCCAGAACAACACCCGCAGGGAAAGGGTTACGGGGGTAGTGCTTGTGTTTTGGTCTAGGTGTATATTTATTTATATATTTTTCAGTTTCCTCGCTAAACCTCCATCAAGCGTTAAAAAATAACCCACCCCCTACACCCCTTTTCAAGGTAAATTTGTATAATTACTGGCTAATGGCACGAAAGGTCATGTTATTGACAAATAAATGGGGCGAAAGGTCTCAAAATCGCCAAACAAATGGAACGAACATCTTCAAAATCTCAAAAATGATATGCTAAACATGAGGTAGAAGGGGGTCCAGAAAAAATATATACCTCCCCCCGTAAGGTTGGTAAGTTAATTATGTTGATAGTGTGTTTGTCTTAAGTTAATGATCAGAATAAACTGTAGTCTACTTATTTATGGCCAACCTATAATTACAGACCCCCAACTTCTCATAACATTATTATGTTCGCTCCACCAACCAACTTTACTCCTAAACTCGATTAATGAAATTAACAAACACATGTGGTAGTCCGGGGATTCGAACCCAGAACGCCCACACCGAAAATCAACACACTTATGCATTGCGCCACGAAGACTCAGGCTGACATTTTGACCATTTGAGAAGACAGTAAATATGTCTGAAGTTGTAAGACCCTAGAAGTCACAAATTGTATACCTGTCGTAATATACAGGTTTAACCCCTTCAGTACCGGTGATGTCTTAAATTACAGGCCTCGCTATCGCTGGCCAGGAAAAAATCGACAGCTAAATGACACGAACAGTCTTAATATTGACAAAGAAATGGGGCAAAAAGTCTTAAAATCGCCCAACTAATTAGCCAAACGTTATGAAATCCTAAAACTAATGGGGTTTAAACATGAAGAATGGGGACCAGAAAAAGACCCATATCCCTTTAATTTGTGTGTACTAACCTTATCCCTGTGGTACCATAATATGAAGTCTGGAGGTGTGGGACTGAGGTGTACCACACAGGTGAGGTTAAGGGTACTGCCTTTGTCCAGGTAAACGTCTCCACCACCCAGGAGCTCCACTACAGGTACTGCAACAATCGTAGAAGTGAAGTTATTGGTACATGTAATAATATTAATAATAGTAGTCAGTTTCTCTCCTTCGAGATTCAATAACGTAGCAATAGCCAACAAAGACAATTACCCCATCTCCTTGCACAAGGAAAATAGTAACGTCTACCTGTATGCGAAACACCTTCATGCCTGAGCAGGGGATTGAACTCGGGTCTCCAAGGTGGAAGACCGAGACACTTCCCACTACACTACCGAGCCGGTAGTGGTAGTATATTATTGGTACATTCATTAATACACAAATATATAATGCAATGGATTATTAGGAACACTCGAGGGATTATCAAGGTTTGATGTGCGAGGGTGGCTATGAGATCAAATATAACACAATTACTTAAATGATGGTAGTCTAAATTATGAGGAAGCTGTAAGATTCGATAAGTTTATAATAGTTGTTGCTTCATATACTAACGTATATTAAGATTCAAGTGGGTGTATTCTTGTCATGGGTTTAGAGTGTTGCGAGTTTCAGATTCTAATTATCGCCCGTAACAGTGACTGATGGGTTTGTCTATAAGCCTACACATGGCAGGGATTCATTTTAGGCTTGTATATGCCATTGCATATCATACTAATAATGAGGGGTTCTGATAGAGGAAAGGATTAGTGTGAAAACTTTACTTTAATCTGGTATGTATGACTTTGACCTTGCATATTCTTTTTCGTTTTGCACAAACAAAAACTGCCAACACACACAACATGAAACTGCCAACACACACAACATGAAACTTGTCTTACACAGCTATGACGGTCGTTGTGGTGATGGAACAACCCAAAGCAATATTTATTAGTTTCATTGATTTCATTAATTATGTTTATTTGTAAGTTAATTGGTGGGTTGGTGATGATATGAATATACACACTATTCACAACACAGTCACAATCCCCAGCACTTCATCCAGAACACGTAACTTGTCTGACATGATAGGTCTCGTACAATGGAACAATCCCTAGCAACTTACCCACAACCCCCAGCAGCACAGTTACAGTTGTTAACTTATTGTATATCAAGGCTAAATAAACCTATTTGATTGATTGATTGAACAACTCACCTACAACATTTAATTTTACCGTTACGGCTATAACGGGCCTAGTGGAGATTGAACACTCGTATAGGCCAGAGTCGCTGGGCTCTGGGTTTCTGAGGATCAACACCCAGTCCCCCGTGCTCTCCTCTCGGTGGGCTGAGAACCTCCCGTCGTTGGTGAATGTGAATGACCCCACCGTCAGGACATGCAGGTCACGGTGACGTATCCACGATACCTGGGTGGGGGATAAATAACAAAGATATATTGTACAAGCTTGCAGCAGATAATATTACTTAGCAGTACCTAGCACTCATTATCATACACAAATATTGTCTTTACTCCGCCCTCGCCCACCCCAAGCCAGCCTCCAGAAACATATCCATTCTCAAATCACCCATCGATCCATGCAGGCACTCAAAGACAACACTCAGCTACATGCACGGCCCCCTGAAGTTCATCCCTCGGAAACCTTCCTTTCTCGTGAGGACAGAATCCACCTGGCCAGGCTACGATTTGGGCACCATCCAGCCATTCTGAGTTATCAGAAGAGGCTGGATGCTTCCATTCAGGATACCTATTCAGGCTGTAACATAACACCACACTCTATCAAACACATTAAAGAAGACTGCATAACACAGAATCACTTAAGTCAACAACACAATATACATACTTCGAGAGCTTTGTGGGAAAACCCAGTCTAGGTCGTGGCCTTCCATAGGAGCTCGGGGCTGGTCGGCCAGGCAGCCTACGGAACGACTACTATTACTACTACTTAGCATACGAATATGTGTAATTTGTTTGTAAGGATTGTTTGGTCTCGAGTGAGTGTGTATACTAATTTTTCTATTTTGTTCATTTCAACACTCCCTCTAGACATGAGCTTTCTATAATCTGTAAATTAATTCACTATCTATCTATCTATCTATCTATATGCTCAGGCCCAATCCCCATTTTGGGGGTAGCCGACTCAAGACAGAGCAAGAACAGGGAAAACACAAAAACAACATAAAACAAAAAATAAACACAGATAAAAAACACAAACTCACACACATCCAGGTCACCCAGGAGAAGACCCAGAGACCAGGGTTACCAAGGTCGCTCCAGCACTCCCCTGGCCCCTGACCACCCGAAGAGGTTCCGATCTCGGCAGGCAGACATGCAGCAGAGCCAAAGCCACAAGCCCTCCCACCACACTTCCAGGCACACCCTTCATATTAATCGTCCCCCCGGGCCAGGCGCCTGATGGACTATTATCTAGTCGAACTTGCGCCCGACCCCTTACTCCAAATGACCACGTGTTCACTCAACTATTCACAAGCATTCTCCATTCACTCCTGTCCACCACCACTTCCCCTGCCTGATCTATAGTCATTCCTCTATCATCCAAAGCCTTTCTTACACAGTCTCTCCATCTCAATGGGGGTCTTCCTGCCCTTCTATCTCCCCTTGTACCTGACTCACATATTCTCTTTGTAAGCCTTTCATCTCCCATTCGTTCAATATGACCATACCAGCTCAGCACCCTTCTGTCCACTCTGGCTGACAAATGTTCCTGCTGCCCCACTCTCCTACGTATCTCTTCATTCCTCAATCTGTCTCTACGAGTAACTCCACACATACTCCTCAAGCAGCTCATCTCCATCACATCCAGCCCTCTTTTATCCTTTTTCTTCAGAGCCCATGTCTCAGCCCCATACATCACTGTTGGCACAACAATTCCTTGATACAGTGCACTTTTTACTTTCACTCCGAGATTTCTCGTCTTCCACATACTTCCCATTGCTCCGAAAACCTTCCTTCTTTCACACACTCTCTGTTTTACCTCCACTTCCATACCTCCACTCCTGCTTATCGTTCCTCCTAGATATTTAAAACACTCTACTTGTTCCAATATTTCCCCATCCAGCCTCACATCTAGATTCACCCTATGCTCTCCCCTATTACACACCATTACTTTACTTTTATTGACGTTCACCTTCAGTTTCCTCCTTCCACAAACCACACCAAACTCTTTGACTACCCGCTGCAGTTTCTCATCAGAATCCGCCACCAATGCTGTGTCATCAGCGAACAGCAACTGATTCAACTCCCAATCTCTACCATTCTTTCCTACTAAACCCAATCCTCTTCCCATAGTTCTCCTTTTCACCTCCCTCACCACACCATCCATAAACATATTAAACAGCCATGGTGACATTACACAACCCTGTCGCAAACCTACCTTTACCTCAAACCATTCACTCAACTCACCATTTCCTACTCTCACACATGCTCTGCTCCCTTCATAAAAACTCTTAACTGCTTCTTAATTCATTCACACAACACATTAAAGTCTGGAGGGCTTAATCCAAATGACGAGTCAGACAATTTGTTTTTGCAATGATCTTAACTCATATTTATATAATTTACAAGGGCTGATCTTTGTCTGGTAAATGTACAGTACAGCTCACTCTACCACTCCACCAGGGAGAGCCCCAATACTCACTGATTTTTATCCCAATACTCTCTAATTTAGATCCCAATGCTCATAAATTTACATCCCAATACTCATTAATTTAGATCCCAATACTCACTGATTTAGATCCCAATACTCATTAATTTAGATCCCAATACTCACTGATTTAGACCCCAGGCTCCTGGTCTTGCAAGTGAGAACGGCCGGGGACCCCACCCCTGCCACCACCTGCCGGGGGGTGTCCTCAGCAATATGGGGTCCAGGGTCCGGGGTTGGGGAGGGCGGGGGCATGTTGGCGGGAACCTTCAGGTGGTTCTCCCGGGGCTCTACCCTTACCTTACCACTCACTGACACTACCATACCTGTTACAGGAAGATATAATAGTAAAAATAATCATAATAACAAAAATAATCATAAACTAATAATAACAATGGTAATAATAGTAATAATAATAATGATACTAAAATATTTGGTCATGTAGAATTTAGATCCAAGCGACATATTCTTTACCAGTATTCCAGAATGTGTATTATGGGTATGGTCATAAGAGCAAAGATCTTCTAATGACACTAGTGGTTTTAATATAAGTAATACCCCGTTCTAAACATTAATCATCAATTACTAACACCAATGGACTTAAATAAACTAATGAAAGTATATGGTCCTCCGAGGATTCGAACTCGGGACACCGAGCCCAGAACATAAGCATCTAAACCATTACACTGCCAACACAGTTATCAGTTAAGTTCACAATCACGATTAATATCCACTTTCGAATTTTTGATATCAGTCTAATCATGTACTCAGACCCAACCCTAGCAAAGGTTGTCCGATGGCTGTAACTATTGAGTCTGTAGTTCTGATGGCGTATAACACATATATAAACACACACACACTAATACACTATTATTATATACGCTAAACATCTTATTACTCACACTACCATTGTGTACTGAGCATGGCCAGACACCACTCTCTATTACACATCAACTATTATCACATCAACTATAGCATGTAGTAATGCATACTGTATGTACTGTACAATTCATATGTTCATTATTTAAGTGAACACTTATGCTCGCTTACTCACATATACAGACACACACACACACACACACACACACCTCACATATATCACAATAATAGCAACATCACATCACAGTTTACTACAGACCAGTTTAATTAATGAAATGTTTGTTGGAGTTAAAAGTGAATTTATTGTAAGGCTTTTATATCTCAATTGGAAATATAATTGGATGACCCGATGTGCATTGAACAAATGGTATAGTTTTGTTACATTTGTTTATTTTTGTACTTTTTTTGCTATATGTATAATGCTATATAGTTCAGCTTAATGTATAATGCTATATAGTTCAGCTTAATGTATAATGCTATATAGTTCAGCTTAATTTTTGCTTTATATCTTGCCCAAGAATGAACCGACATTCCCAAACTTTCTTCAGCTCAACAAATGTTTGTGTTCTCTAAATTTCAACTACTCCCTCTCAGGGATAAGGTGAGAGCCTGCACATTCAACCGTACATTCATTGGTGAAGCCTGTGAGGTCTCGCTCCAGTCTAGGGAGTGAGACATGTGAAGCACTTTAAGATACAACCAGCCCCCGCTATATTGCCTTCGCAAGATTCACGGGGCTCGGTTGGCCACCCACGGCTCGAAGAAGCCCCATCTCTGGAGGGAGCTGCTCTTGTTACAGGCAGCTTTGCCTTGTGTCTCTTCCATACAATAAATATATACATGGATAACAATATATGAAAACAAAATCATGCATAATGATTTACTATTGTATAACAGACGAGACTCCTAATTTAACCATATATTTTTCCTACCGTGCATTAAATCACAGTGTATGCAATGTTAGGTGGCCAACTGTATATATTGTGACAACTAAACTAGGCCTATACATGAATGAAAAGGGGTTGTCTTCTTATAATATTCTCCAATATAATTTATGTTTATATATATTGTATTCAACCTTTAGTACAAACCCCAACACCCTGGCGAACGTTGTAACTGAAGGGGTGTGTATAACTAAATGTATGTGTGTGCTTATGTGTAAGTGTACATATGCACGTGTGCATGTTACGAGTGTTATTAGTGGTGGCCTCAAATAACAGGCGTAGGGATGCGGCGACCCCACCGCCCGCCACTTTGGTGGTGCAATCAGCCTCTGGAGCAGTGGACCACTGGTTCCTATTTCCAGAAAATTCCTGTGCTTGGTATGCTTCCAGCCAGGGCCCCACTGGGGTAAATAAAATAGCAAAACAGTGGTGGAACTGCCATCCGGGTGAGGGACTGCTCTGGGTCTGCTCCTTCAGTGTTCATGGTTATAATCCACTTAGTGGAAATGGCACTGTGGAGTGGGTCAGTCGGGGCATGTCTGGGAGCCTGGAGGCAGTTTCTGCCATGGCCATCCCTTTTTGGGCGCTTCCTCTGGAAGCGAGGCGTCAGATTTGATGATGATGATGATGAATAACAGATCAGATCAGATGAAGTATTGAGGGATAAGCCTTTACAACGGCACCTCGTATTTACATTCTACTTTTCCTATTTTTCTGAAGCGTGTAGAGAGGGGAGAAGGGGTGTTGGAGAGAGAGGAAGCTGTCGTTACCCATTTAGAGCTGAGAAGAAAACGGTCCTTTTCGTTCTGCATTAAAGGGAGATCAATTTCCATGGGCAACTAAAACAGTCGAAAATAATGCGTTTCAAGTTCAAATACATACGTTAATTCCTAGTTTCGTACCATACATCCCTATTTGCGTATAACACATGTATTTGTATAAGTTTTCATTGTTATGGCTTTTGTCTTTAACGTCGTTAATACATTCCATGGCTATTAATTTACATTATGTAATATTTGCTGTGTACAGTATATGCATGGTCTTCCGCCACAACGTTCCCATAAGTGTTGGGCTTGAACTGCAAGGTAAACATAGAATACTAATTATATAATAATATGTGTGTGCATTGCACACACATATGGTATAATTCACAAAACGCACGTATACAATTATGCACTCACATATACTGTACAGACACCCTGAAAATCACATAGATACACCCGTCAGCTACATCGTTCCTTAGAGTGTTGGGGCTTGTACGGAAAGTTGAATAAAGAATATTGTAGGCCATTTGGCTCTGAACATTCGACAGACCCGAGTATAATACATGGTTTATAAGTAGTAGATATATGCGTTATCAATGGCTGTAGGGGCTAATTCAAATATATTATAAATAAAAGAGCAAATATATACCATTATGTCTCTCATTATACTAGGACGGATTCCATTCACTTTTATATGGCTATTATTAGACGAATTTATTGAGATTTGGAAAGTTATGGGAGTCAGAGGTTTCATTGATAAATAACCCCCTTCGATTTCTAGAGAGCCTTCCTAAGCTGAGTGAAATCGTCTAATATTTGCGAGAATATAGTGAAAAGAGCGTCCTAATATTGATGGGGTTAAAACAATGTAGCTATAATAATAACAATATACTATATCTTATGACTGACCTACCATGACCACCACGACGCTGACCCAGGCTGCTGACCCCTGACCTGCCATTGACTTCTGACCCCCCGGCATAGCTCAGAGGGGAGAGAGAGTCCTGGTGGTAGCGTGGGAGGCAGATCTTGCAGGATTTTGGAGGCTGGGTTGAAGAAAGGATCGATGAAAGTGGTTGTATTTGGAGGGGAATTGAGTTTGTGGTGTCTTGAAGGGAGTATCTTTGATTGTTTCGAAGTGTTTTAGTCAGAGATTATTGGATTATATAAATATGAAAGGGAAGATCTTGGCTTTAGCAGAAGATCTTCAAGTATTTATCAAGTTCTTGGGGAGACTTTTTTTTAATTTGGCTTTGAAATTACTGGAGTGTGTAATGTTTTAAGGGGCGTTTTCGTGTAGAGGTTGGATAAAGCACGAGTACTTGGAAAGAAGATTACTGGTTGTGTGATGTAATGCCACAGAGAAGTATAAGAGGAATGTGACTTGAAGGTACGTGGTTTTGATGATGGGTTAATAATGAGGGTGTGTGAGGCGTTTGGGATTAATGTGGATGACTAGGTGAGGTGGACCTGGGTGAATATAAATGTGATGGGAGGTAGATGAGGCAGGAATTTGGCAAGGATGGAAACCCAAGTACAAAAATATGGGATAATTATTTGGACAAAATTAGTGTGTATGAATGGTAACCAGTTGAATTAATAGATAAACAAATATTATAAACTTTAATGAATAATCAAATTAAAATTGTGTTGTAATACATATTATTTAGTGTATGACTATTCAAATTTGAAGTGGATGAAAATAAATATAATATGATCTGGTGACAATAAGATGCAAAACTACGACGATGTTTCAAGAGCAAATGAAGAGGTTGAAGGATAATAAAGTCAAACTGAGTTGTTAAAAGTGTGAAACCGAATTTAAAAGTATAAACAAAAGGGCAAAACTGAAAAAAAAAAACTAAAACAGAAACTAGAAATAGGTCCACGTTCAACAAAAACAGAATTCAAACTCTAAACAAACAAACACAAAAACAACAACACCAGATTGAGTCACTCGTTCCAGGTCTATCGCTCGGAATTCGTCTCGGAAATCAGCGTAACTTTTTTTTTCCGATTTCCCGTTGTATTCCATTTCGTTGAGTCAGCACTCACTGGTCCGATATTTATTCTCCGATACAGGAATCGGCTTCGGGATTAATTTTCACTCTTGGCCTTTAAATCACAAGCACTGTCTTTTTCCCCAACTTTATATTTTTTGCTCAACTATTTTCTGTATTTTTGTCACCCAACAATTTTCTGGGAGTATTTTTCTGATTGCTTCCGGAAGAGCTTTTGTATTTTTTGTTGTTGTTTCCTATTAGTTAACTGCTTCTAAACGAGCCACTTCTATTTTGGTAATGTTCCTGGCTGGAAAAAAAACAATAACAGAAACAGTCATTAGCCATATTGTGATCTGGAACACAGCGGGGGTGGATGGGGATATATATGCAAATTGTTAAATTTGTATGTGTGTGTGCGTGTGTGTGTGTGTGTGTGTGCGCGCGCGTGCGTGTGTGTGTGTGCGCGCGCGTGTGTTCGTGTTTCTGTAAATTGTTGAATATATATATATATATATATATATGAAGTAGCGGGGTTGAGAAAGACATGTAGGATTGCTACTATACAAGACAACAGAAAAGACAGGAGAAGCAGTCAACAAGAGAAATGGGAAAGTATACAAGGTTCCCTTCCTCTAAAGGAGAACAGAGCAGAGGAGTGCCCCCTGACATCAGGTCATTGCCGTGCTCTAAGAACAAGGAATTTAGGTCAATCTCCCAGACCAAGGACGGGAGAACTGGACCAATCACCAGCAAGCTTTCAAACCACCTCGACCTATCACCAGCCTTCATTCGACCACCAGCCAGACTTACAATACAACGAACATATGTTTATGCGAATTAAACATCAGAGACCGGAATGCTATCGTAACAAGTGGGGATACTAGGATCTCCCTTGTAATACCGTTCCGGATAACTATAAGTAATCCGAGGAATTTAGAAACTCACAGAGATAATTAGTTAAATAAGAATAACCCCTGATTCTTATACAATCACTAAAGTTGCAGTTATCTCTGATCTAGACCTCATAACCCCAAAGAGGATATTAAATATAATAATTATAATAGATATGTGCAACCTTATACCCACCATGTAATTTTAGAATAAGTTTTAACTTCGGAAATCACATCACAACCATTCACTATGTCCTTATAAAATTGAGTGAATATAAGTTAAACATACAAAATAACTCAAACATAGCCTCACTGAAATCTAGAGAAAGTAAGCACTTCTATGGCAATAATACCATCACGGCTGAAAAGCACATGGTATATAATTAACCCTTGTCTATCGGGGCCCGACTTAAGTCCGTATCGAAAAATTTGGACTATGTGGCGGGGCCCGACTTAAGTCTGTGTGCAATTTTGGCGCAATATTGGCTCTGAGAGAGAGACGAGCGACGGGAGGAGCCTGGGTTACCTCATGACCGCTCGCCACGGCCGCCGTGGACCAACTGAGATGTACTCTACTTTCATTCACCCTCACTCCCTCGCTACATACGTAATTATATAAAGAAATTACTGTATTTTAGCGATTTTGCCCTTCGGTTGCACGATCGTTGCAAGACAACCAGTGATCGTAGAAGGATGGTTTGGGTGTCGTTGGAAAGTTCAATTTACGCCCTTTCAGGGATACATACTTGTATTATGCTCTGGGTCTTGTTTATGCATGAAAAAGAGCACGGAAACAACCCCATTTATGGTAAAAAAAAAACGCTGGGCGGCCAGTGAAATATACTCCACCACCCGCTCTTAAGGTGTTAAGATAGAAGCTGCCTTCCCCTCCCCCCTCGAGACTACAGCCAGACCTGCTGTTGTCATCTGATGCCAGGACCTTGGATTCCTGCCGGACCTGCTGTTGCCCTCTGATACCAGGACCTTGGATTCCTGTTCGTGAGAGGCAGTTCCCGTTGACGTCCAGCCAGACAAATCTACGATCCACGTCGGCCAGACTTGTACCTAACAACTACCCTACCAAAAACCTACCCTAAGTGTCTCTAAGTGTCTTACGTTGTGATTATTGATGTGAAGGTAAGGTGAAATATGAGAGTATTCTAGAGCTAATTCTTATGTGGATCTGTGCCCAAGATCGCTATTTATTTATTTTTTTATTTTTTCTATATTCCAACTACTCCCTCTCGGGCATAGGCTGATAGCATTTACACTCAACCACTGAACACGGTGAGGCCCGTGAGGTCTTGCTCCAGTCTAGGGAGTGAGACATGCGAAGCTTCACTGCTCGAAGCAATCCCATCTCTGAAGCCGCCTCGCCTCTGCGCTTCACAGTCTCATTCCCAACACTCGACCCTCACTCTCAGAACGCCACCTATTGAGCAATTAACTCACTAGGCATTGCCCCCCTGTAGCATATTTTTGAATATGGGAATATTCATACAATACTATTTAATCAGGGAACAATGAGGGTATTTTTTTGGCATTTCGGTGTGCTGTGGTAATGCACTGATACTAGGTACAGCACAAATTCCATCCCAATAACATCTTCCCATTGACATATTGGGATTCGAACCCGGGTCCATTGGATTACCAGTCCAGTGGCAAGACCACTCCGCCACACCTCCCCTAATATATTGCGTTATATATTCATCCTTCAGAACCATATTAATTATTGAGTAGATCTGTGTCCAGGATCTAAGTTTAACTTGTCTTCAATCATATAAATCATAATACACATACGTTACATACTCGTGTTAAACTAATATATATCTAGCCGAATACTCTCAGATTTTACTTGTATATGTCCATTCTATTGTGTATGTATCAAGTCGAAGTTGAAGTATATATATATCGTGTAGTTATTCCCTGTTCAAATCCAACAGTCACCTAGAACCTACGCTCAATTTCATATTTAATTAAAATCAGATTCGTTGCTTTATAGAGTTATTATTAATTGAAGATCTTAATTTTAATCTAATTACTTCAAATACCCAAATTTCGCTTAGTAATCTTGTGCGTCAACTTATCCATTTACGAATAACTTATTTTCTTATTCTGTAATGAAATAGATTATTTCCATAGACGATCCATCTCGTCTAGGAATTCTAGCTTTGTATAGATCTGTTATCTAAGTATTTCACCATCGAATATAACGCTAATTCGTTTTGTATTCCTTGTAGTAATCTGTTAACTTGTTCAGAACTCCTTATAGGAATCTGTTAACTTATTCAGAACTCCTTCATACCTTATCAGGTATTTATATCCAAGTGCAACTTCGTCGTGTACGCCTATTTTTACTACTAGTATTATTATAACTATTTAGTACACACTATTTTATTCTGCGTTTCTATACCCCCTGTATATAAATTGATTCAGGTTAGGTTGTATTCCACATTCAATTCCGAGTCAGTAGATCTATATCATTAAATCTGAATTCCTAGACCCGCGAGATTATTATTGCATATACCAGTTAAGTAATTAGGTATTCATAATATCATTTTCTCGCAATAAACTAGATACTTAATACATTGTAAACAACTATTCAACTCCCTTCTCCTTCTTAAATTAAATCATTCCCCCCATTTTCAAGATAAATATCACATTAACCGCACTAACTATTTTCCATTCCTCAGTCTAGCGAATGACCTGTGTAACCTACCCGGTCATATTTATCTGCGAGCGGTAGTCTTTACACTACCTGGGTGCCTCTCGCCCCGCGTTACTGAGCGATCGCTAAAGAAATCTTTGTGCAGTTTTCCATATTGCTTAGGCCAGAATTATTCATACGTGTTTAAAGATTTCATCAAACCTTTAATAAGTTTATCAAGAATACTTAACGGTAGATACTCCACTCCCATAATTATATTTTGTTATCAAGGCTTTACTCTATGTGTATGTGTGTCTATATATAATTGCATATTTCCTTAATAATACTATTCTTTAATTCATGTTCATTGTTATGTTATTGAGAGACCTTTGCGTGTTTTGAATGTATTTAATGCTCTACTTAATATTCCTTATAATAGTTAAGTTATAACTCACCTTCTATGTACAGATATATTGTGAATTCCATATCAACCGTATCATGACTAAGTACGTCTGATTCTCTTGATATTCTTCAATAATAGTAAAGCGAACTTTATGATCTCATTTTATGTTCTTTAATAAATCAGAGTATAGAATTACCCATGTGTGTTTATTGTGTTTATTACCACCTGATTGAGTATATTATTGTGAATAAGAATGTGTTCGATGTGTCCCTGTTGCGTGTATATTGAGTCTAAAAGTCCATAGTTGGATTTGAGTAAAGACCATAACGAAGCTAAGTTGTATTACAACCTGGCATAACGATATATATATATATATATATATATATATATATATATATATATATATATATATATATACAGTATACAGTATATGTGTGTGTGTGTGTGTGTGTGTGTGAAAAAAATATCTAATAACAGCCAGAAAATAATAAGTTTGCAATGGTAAACGGCAAGGCCGGTTTCATATGAAAGGATGACTATATGTATGCTGAAAGTGGTCATATATATGAATATAGTAATAAAAACTGACCCTAATAAACAGGTCGATAGTTGAACGTATGCTCTCTCTCTCTCTCTCACTATCCGTGGATTAGGTATATATATATATTAGGGTGTCCCATGAAATCGAAGTTGAATGAAGTTTTAATCCACATGGCTCCCCATGTTCATTTTGCTCAAGAGGCCCACATGGTGAAGTACTAACCAATTTGATTAAGACTTAGGGGTCCCGAGATTTATTCAGATTATCATTGATTTATTATGTATTCATACCTAATATCAACATAATTTGTCAGTATCATTTGTCTGGTTAATATCGACAAACTAATAATATGTAAAACATAAACGTGACTATAAAAATGAAATAATACAATTAATATAAGGGAAGGGAACATAAACATTTCAATAACTTTGTAAAACAACATAAAATAGTTACCCAAATACCTACCAGCATACTTGTCCAATATACAACACATACTGTCAATTATGGTTAAATTAAATATCACAACACAGTAAAATGACATTACATAAATTGGTGTTTAGGTTATAAATAATAGGGAAGGCAAATGATAATTTGTTGAGGCACATTAAAACGACATTATTTAGTTTCATAAGTAACTGCCATCTTAGTAGTTGAATGGTTGTAAGCTACAGTTGCTCGCGTGTTTGGGGCTAGCAACACGTATTATGAAAAACATGTATCCATCATACAATTCACTGTCTCTCACCCCAGCTATTAACCGGAGGACAACAGGTTTTTCACAATACGTAGACGGAGGTCTTTTAAAAAAAAATATATTACTCAAACTTCTCAAAGCAACGAACAAAACAGTCTTCACTGCAGGCAGGTAAGAAGTACACTGAGAGATAACAACATTAAGTCATTAAAACTCGGGACCTCTAAATGCTGTTCGATCTGGCTGAAACTTACATAAGCCTGTTTTCTTGGTATATTGAACACAGAGATTAATGTGGATGAAAATGTCTAGCACTTCTGTGATATACCTATACCGCTATGGGACACCCTAATATATATATATATATATATATATATATATATATATATTATAATTTTCTTTTAAGCAAAATATAGCTGTCTAGTAAGAACTTCCTTTGGCCGATATTATTTGGTTTCGAAATATAAATTTGGTATACAAGCAATAACGGGTACGCATCGAAATAGTCTAGTCCCTCAATGATGAGCAGTTAAATGTACAGGCTGTCAGCCTATGCCCGAGAGGGATTAGTTGGAATGTAGAAGAAAAACAAAAATATATAAACAGTATATATATATATTTATGGACTTGGAAAAAGCGTATGATCGTGTGGACCGTGAAGCAATGTGGAAGGTGTTAAGGATTTATGAAATAGGAGGAAATTTGTTAGAAGCAGTTAAGAGTTTTTATGAAGGGAGCAGAGCATGTGTGAGAGTAGGAAATGGTGAGTTGAGTGAATGGTTTGAGGTAAAGGTAGGTTTGCGACAGGGTTGTGTAATGTCACCATGGCTGTTTAATATGTTTATGGATGGTGTGGTGAGGGAGGTGAAAAGGAGAACTATGGGAAGAGGATTGGGTTTAGTAGGAAAGAATGGTAGAGATTGGGAGTTGAATCAGTTGCTGTTCGCTGATGACACAGCATTGGTGGCGGATTCTGATGAGAAACTGCAGCGGGTAGTCAAAGAGTTTGGTGTGGTTTGTGGAAGGAGGAAACTGAAGGTGAACGTCAATAAAAGTAAAGTAATGGTGTGTAATAGGGGAGAGCATAGGGTGAATCTAGATGTGAGGCTGGATGGGGAAATATTGGAACAAGTAGAGTGTTTTAAATATCTAGGAGGAACGATAAGCAGGAGTGGAGGTATGGAAGTGGAGGTAAAACAGAGAGTGTGTGAAGGAAGGAAGGTTTTCGGAGCAATGGGAAGTATGTGGAAGACGAGAAATCTCGGAGTGAAAGTAAAAAGTGCACTGTATCAAGGAATTGTTGTGCCAACAGTGATGTATGGGGCTGAGACATGGGCTCTGAAGAAAAAGGATAAAAGAGGGCTGGATGTGATGGAGATGAGCTGCTTGAGGAGTATGTGTGGAGTTACTCGTAGAGACAGATTGAGGAATGAAGAGATACGTAGGAGAGTGGGGCAGCAGGAACATTTGTCAGCCAGAGTGGACAGAAGGGTGCTGAGCTGGTATGGTCATGTTGAACGAATGGGAGATGAAAGGCTTACAAAGAGAATATGTGAGTCAGGTACAAGGGGAGATAGAAGGGCAGGAAGACCCCCATTGAGATGGAGAGACTGTGTAAGAAAGGCTTGGATGATAGAGGAATGACTATAGATCAGGCAGGGGAAGTGGTGGTGGACAGGAGTGAATGGAGAATGCTTGTGAATAGTTGAGTGAACACGTGGTCATTTGGAGTAAGGGGTCGGGCGCAAGTTCGACTCGATAATAGTCCATCAGGCGCCTGGCCCGGGGGGACGATTAATATGAAGGGTGTGCCTGGAAGTGTGGTGGGAGGGCTTGTGGCTTTGGCTCCGCTGCATGTCTGCCTGCCGAGATCGGAACCTCTCCGGGTGGTCAGGGGCCGGGGGAGTGCTGGAGCGACCTTGGTAACCCTGGTCTCTGGGTCTTCTCCTGGGTGACCTGGATGTGTGTGAGTTTGTGCTTTTTATCTGTGTTTATTTTTTGTTTTATGTTGTTTTTGTGTATTTCCCTGTTCTTGCTCTGTCTTGAGTCGGCTACCCCCAAAATGGGGATTGGGCCTGAGCATATAGATAGATAGATAGATAGATAGATATATATATAAGGGGAGGAGTGGCAGAGTGGTCTTGCCACTGGACTGGTAATCCAGTCCAGTGGCTGGATTACAACATAACAACATAACCCAATATGTCAATGGGAAGATATTATTGGGATGGAATTTGTGTTGTACCTAGTTTCATTGCATTACCACAGCACCCAGAAATGCCCCAAAAAATGCCCTCATTGTTCCCTGATTAAATAGCATTTTATGAATATTCCCATATTCAAAATATGCTACAGGGGGCAATGCCTAGTGGGTTAATTGCTCAATAGGTGGCGTTCTGAGAGTGAGGGTCGAGTCTGGGGGATGAGACTGTAAAGCATGGAGACGAAGCGCTTCAGATATGGAGTTGCTTTGGGCCGTGAATAGGTGCTTCACATGTCTCACTCCCTAGACTGGAACAAGACCTCACGGGCCTCACCATGTTCAGTGGTAGAGTGTGCAGGCTCTCAGCCAATGCCCGAGAGGGAGTAGTTGGAATATATAAAGAAAAGAACAAAAAATATATATATATACCGTACTGTATATATATCGGAACCTCTCCGGGTGGTCGGGGGCCGGGGGAGTGCTGGAGCGACCTTGGTGACCCTGGTCTCTGGGTCTTTTCCTGGGTGACCTGGATGTGTGTGAGTTTGTGCTTTTTATCTGTGTTTATTTGTTGTTTTATGTTTTTTTGTTTTTTTTTCCCTGTTCTTGCTCTGTCTTGAGTCGGCTACCACCAAAATGGGGATTGGGCCTGAGCATATAGATAGATAGATAGATTTATATATATACATATACTGTACATATATATATATATATATATATATATATATAGGCTACTGTATATTTTTTTGTTTTTCTATGTGATTGAGGGAGGCAAAAGGCAGAACTGTCTATAGCGAGTGCCTCCCCCATAGTTGAAAGAGTGACAGGGCCAAAATCAAGGGACGTTCGAGCCAAAATGCCTGGACACACGGAGTTTGAAGCAATTTAAGTCATAGGAAGGGAGAAAGACTGATTCTGGGAGAGAGTTCCAGAGCTCAGCTGTGGAGTAGAAGAAAGTTTCAGAGTAACGTTTCACTCTTGGGTTGGAGAGTTGCGCAGAGTAGGGGTGGGATTGAGTTGCAAGACGGGTACTACGTGCCCTACGTAAAGGAGGTGGTATACACTGGGAAAGCTCTGAGGAACACTGATTATTATAGTAGCAATAGAATAGCGAGAGAGATGCAACATTGCGGCGGAGAGAGAGAGATTGCAGAGAGTTGGTGAGTGGACAGGAGTTAATGATATGAAAGGCCTTCCTTTCAACTTTGTCTAGGAGAGCGGTGTGAGAGGAACCTCCCCACACATGTGAACAATACTCAATACAAGGACGCACTATGCCCCTGTACAGAGCAAGAAGCTGTGCAGGGGAAAAGAACCCCCTAAGGTGGTTGAGCACACCCAGCTTCTGGGAGGCTGCCTTAGCAAGACTGGTAATATGGTCCTTCCAACTGAGAGCAGAAGAAAAGGAGACACCAAGAATATTGAGAGAAGATGAAGGATTGATTTTTGTATTGTTGAATAATAAGGGATAGTCCGCTGGGAGTTCCTTACGGGTAGATAGATGGAGAAATTGGGTTTTGGAAGCATTAAAGGTAACAAGGTTTTCTCTGCCCGAATTGGAGATAGTATTTAGATCAGAATTTAAGAGTTCTATGGCTTCATTACGTTTGTCGTTGAGGGATTGCTGGCTGGGGAGTTCTGAAAAACTAATGGAGTAGTGTAAGGTTGAGTCGTCTGCGTATGAATGGATGGGAATTGAGGTACAGTTGAGGAGATAATTTATAAAAATTAGAAAGAGAATAGGACAGAGCCCTGAGGAACACCGGAGTTTATAGGGTGAGGAAGTGAACAATAGCCGTCCACAACCGCAGCTATGGAACGGCCGGAAAGGAAATTAGAGCCAAAGGCACAGATGGAGGGATAGAAACTGAAGGAGGGTAGTTTAGAAATTAATGATTTGTGCCAGACTCTATCGAAGGCTTTCGATATGTCTAGTGCAATAGAAAAAGTCTCACCGAATTCACGAAAGGAGGATGACCAAGAGTTAGTAAGATATGAAAGAAGATCTCCGGTTGAGCGACCCTTAACCCACTGAACCCCAGCGACGCAAACAGTGCGTCGGCAATGTATTTTTCCCCCAACCCCAGCGTCACATAAGGTGCGTCACAGTTAATTACTCCGGTCCTATGGCACCTATAGGGCTCCGATTTGTATGGGAACTGTGTAAGACTTAGTATCCCATGCAACAATGCCGATGGTTGAAAACTCTCAAAGTCGAACCGTGTGAGCGTGCAAAAATCTGTTTTTGCCTACCCCTTTCTCCATGTTAATTCCGACTTACGGGCGCACCGTAGGACCCCTTAATGACCTAGGGGATCGTTTTTTTGT
The DNA here is from genome assembly GCA_037953745.1 of Lithodes maja. NCBI lineage: Eukaryota > Metazoa > Arthropoda > Malacostraca > Decapoda > Lithodidae > Lithodes > Lithodes maja. The sequence continues at coordinate 28,309 of JBAKBP010011249.1, read as the reverse complement.
GGGGTTTCCTTCATTTCTAACCCATTCCTGGTGTTTTCTGGAAAAATCACTTTTTTTCACAACCTGCTGGTCCTGGGTGGTACATTTATTATTAACTAGCTGGGGTTCAGTGGGTTAAGGAAGCCATACTGGCGATCTGAGAGCAGATTATGAGACTAGAAATGCTTAAGAAATTTGGAAGCAAGAATAGTTTCAAAACTTTAGAATGACAAGAGATGAGAGCAATTGGACGATAGTTGGAGGGTTGAGAGCGGTCACCCTTCTTTGGGACAGGTTGAATGTGAGCAAATTTCCAGCATGAAGGGAAGACGTTAGAGGATAGACAGAGACGAAAGAGTTTGCCTAGGCAGGGAGTCAGCACAGAAGCACAGTTTTTGAGAACAACAGGAGGAACACCATCCGGACCATACGCCTTATTAGTATTAAGTGCAGAGAGGGTAGAAAGTACATCTTTAGAAGAGATTAGGATATTAGGCATAAGTAAGAGAGAGGAGGGTGGAGAGGGAGGAATAGCACCGGAATCATCCAAGTGGAGTTTCTAGCAAATGTTTGAGCGAAGAGTTTAGCTTTGTCAGAGGAAGAAGTGATGGTTGTGCCATCAGAGTGGAAAAGAGGAGGGGAAGACGAGGAAGAGAAATTGTTGGAGAGGTTTTTGGCTAGATGCCAGAAAGCTTGGGAAGAGCTAGAGTTGGATAGTTCAGTGCATTTATTATTGATGAAAGAGTGTTTGACAAGTCGAAGAACAGATTTAACTTGATTCTGGGCAGAAACATAGGAACAATGAGAGTCTTGAGTTTTAAGGCATCAGTACCGTTTGAATGCTTCCTCCTTATTGCGGACAGCAGTAGAACAAGCGTGAGTAAACCAAGATTTTTAGCAATAGTCTGAGAGAAAGAGAATGGAATGTATGCTTCCATGCCCGATAGGATTACCTTGGTGATGCGTTCAGCACTCTCCGAGGGTCCCCGGCCACGGAAGCAGAAATCATTCCATGGGAAATCAAAGAAGTACTGCCGGAGAGCCTCCCAGTCGGCAGCGCTGAAGTGCCACAAGCGCCGCCGGCTAGGAGGATCGGGTGGCCGTACTGGAGAGATAGGACAGGTGACAGAGATAAGTTTATGGTCGGAGGAGCCCAAAGGAGAGAAAAGATCAACAGTATAAGAAGAAGGGTTAGAAGTTAGATACAAGTCAAGAATGTTGGGCCGATCTCCGATGCGATCCGGGATACGGGTGGGTTGCTGAACTAACTGCATTAGGTCATTTAGGATAGAAAAGACGTAGGTTTGTTCACCAGGTAGGTCAGTAGTGTGAGAGGAGAGCCATTGGCGGTGGTGAACGGTGAAATCTCCTAAGATGGAGATTTCTGAGAAATGGATAGAATGTGTTCCACTGTAGATTTTAAATAGTCAAAGAATTTGAGAAAGTTGGTAGAGTTAGGGGAAAGATAGACAGCACAGAAATATTTAGTAAGAGAATGACAAGAAAGTTTGAGCCATAAAGTTGAGAATTCAGAGGAGTCGAAATTGGGAACACGAGAACAAGTGAGTTTGTTGTGCACATATGCACAACATCCACCTTTGGCTTTGAAACTAGGATAAATAAAGTAGGAGGATACATGAGAAGGGGCTGCTGGATGTTGCTACAGACACCTGAGTTACCTGTATATATATATATACAGTATATATATGCAGTTTCTCTTCCAGCAAATGTTCCTGTGTTTTTTTAAATATATATAGGATTATATAAGCTATTGCCTGTTCATTATATTGACAATGTTTATATACACTTATGTTGGTAAACAATATATCATAATATAATTCAGGATTAATAATTAATAATCTCTGACCAATATCCTAACATTTACCCAGTTTGTCTGAAAATTATATATATGTATTTTCGTGTATCTCGGCAATTGTGGTGACAACTATCAAGAAATTTACCTTAACATTTGGCCATTACCGGTTAGCTTGACCTTTGAATAGCGTTTTAATATTTCACTCCTGAATTTACATTGACAAATTTGGCGAGAAGGCATCCGTCAATATAGGACAAATTATATGTTATCTGATATTCACCATTGATCTTGACCAGCGAATTTAACTATTGGAAAATTGGGATATATACTGTAAATTGGTCAGAATGATATTATATATACACACAAACTGACAGTATGAATGTGGAGAAATCTGAATGAATAAAACAAAGGTCAAATAATTTACCTTACAATTAGGCCTTTATATATGACCATTTAAGGGGGTAGTGCTTATTTAGGGTCGATTTGTTTGTTTATATATGTATTTTTTGTTTCCTCGCCAGATTTCCATCAAGCTTTAAAAAAAACACCCCGTCGACCCCCTTTCAAGATAAACTTGTATATTTTTTGGTAGATAAATGTGCCGGCCAAAGCCGGTTTCTCTTATTATTTCAGGCTCGCTATCGCTTACCAGGATAAAATTGACACCTAAATGGCACAAAAGGTCTTAAGATCTCCAAACAAATAGAGCGAACGTCTTAAAATCACTAAACTAATGGGGCTAAGCATGAGGGAGAAGGCATCGAAAAAAAAGCAACTACCTGCCCCTTAAATGTGATAAATTTTCTTCTGAGACTGACATCCACAGCGGCCATCCTAATGCAACGGGAAATATTTTGTGAGAATCTATTACGAGCAGGGTTTTGGTTTGTTCGCTAGACCTTCATCAAACTTAAAATTTCACCCCCTAGACCCCCTTCCAAGTTAAATGTGTACATTTTTCGGTAGAAAAATGTCCCGGCCGAAGGCTGGTTAAATTACAGGCTCGCTTTCGCTCGCCAGGAAAAAAATCGACACCCAAATGGCACAAAATATTTAAAAAAATTGACAGGAATGGGGCTAAAGTTCTTGGGGTGAACTAATGGGGTGGACGACATAAAATATCAAAACTAAAGGGGCTTTGGTGATGGGCTGGTCTATCAGAGTGAGAACTGAGCGATCTCTGCCATACCCATAGCTTACTCTGACTGTTCCATTTACTTATATATTTTCTAGATCTCAAGTGACGGCGTCTCTTCCGTGGATTGACCTCCCAATCTACCAAGATTGGAAGCCAAAGCGTCACATTTTTCCTTTGCCTCTCAACTTTCTCTTCATAATTGCTGAGGGGCACACGGCCCTGTGTGGGGCTTTGGTTTCCCGGGCGTTTCCGCACCCTCCTCAGCTCCCCGCCATGGAGTGGCTTCGGTCACCCAGGCTTTATTGTGGTCGGCAAGGAGGGTTCTGTGGGGGCGCTCGGTTATAGCCCTGGCCTTGCTCGGGGCCTTGGGGCTGTTCGGCCAGGCAGCTTGGGGAACAACAACAACAACAACAACTAAAGGGGCTAAAACACGAGGGAGAAGGGGATCCAGAGAAAACACGAGGGAGAAGGGGATCCAGAGAAAACACGAGGGAGAAGGGGATCCAGAGAAAACACGAGGGAGAAGGGGATCCAGAGAAAACACGAGGGAGAAGGGGATCCAGAGAAAACACGAGGGAGAAGGGGATCCAGAGAAAACACGAGGGAGAAGGGGATCCAGAGAAAACACGAGGGAGAAGGGGATCCAGAGAAAACACGAGGGAGAAGGGGATCCAGAGAAAATACGAGGGAGAAGGGGATCCAGAGAAAACACGAGGGAGAAGGGGATCCAGAGAGAACACGAGGGAGAAGGGGATCCAGAGAAAATACGAGGGAGAAGGGGATCCAGAGAAAACACGAGGGATAAGGGGATCCAGAGAAAACACGAGGGAGAAGGGGATCCAGAGAAAACACGAGGGAGAAGGGGATCCAGAGAAAAATACATCGAGTGAAAACTTCCGTTTCAAAATACGAGGAAGCATGTCTTGCTATCTATCTAGCTATTAAAGGGAGATGGGTCTTTTTCTGGTCACCCTTCTTCCTCATGATTAGCCTCATTCATTTTCAGATTTGGTGACTTTTGGCCCATTACGTTGGCGATTTTTAGAACATTAGCTCCATTGATTTGTCATTATTAAGACTAATCCTCTTATTTAGGTGTCGATTGTTTCCTGGCGAGCGATAGCGAGCCTGTAATTTAACCGGCCGAAAAATGTACAAATTTATCTTGAAGGAGGGTCTTAGGGGGTGTTCTTTTAAGCTTGATGGAGGTCTCGGGAGGACACTAATAAAATTGTATAAAGATAAACAAAGGAGGAATTAAAAACGTCCATCTCCCAGTAAACCCCGAGGAAGAGCTTAACCTTTTGAAGATACGAGGAAGCGTTTCTTGCTTTTCATCTAGCTATTAATAGAGGATTTATTCAGCTTAGGAGGGAATTGTGGGAGTCAGAGGGATGATTGAGACAGTTTATACCCCTTCGATCCCTCAAGAGCCTTCCAAAGCCTAATACAATCGTCTAGTGATAGCCAGAATATACGGTTACCGCGTCATATTCCTCAATGTGTTCAGGACCAACAGATGTATGGATAGACATACATACATACAGAGAGACAGACAGACAAAAAGATATGCAGAAAAACAGGTGATGTAGGGTATGTGTGTGTGATGCCACTCTACTTCACGGGGTTACTAATTATAATAATAATAATCATAATAATCTATCTATCTATCTATTGCCTGACGACGTGATCCCCGAAGGGGTGGCCACGAACGAACCGCCCCATGCACCTCTGTACCTAGTCAGTCAACGCCCCTCCTCCCAACCAGCACCGCCTTCATTCATATACTTCCTCACTCCATCCTTCCACCTCTCCCTCGGTGCACCTCTCCCTCGGTGCACCTCTCCCTCTCTGTCCTTCCACCTCGCTCTCGTACACCCTCTTAGTCAATCTCTCGCTTTCCATATGTTCCATATGGCCGAACCATCTCAAGTTGTTCCTTTTCACACTTTCCAGCACATCTACCTCCACACCACACCTCCTTCTTACTTCCTCATTCGTCTGTCTATCCCTCCATGTAACTCTGCACGCACTTCTCAAGTAACTCATTTCCAGCACTCTCACTCTTGGTCTGAGTCTCTTCCCGAACGTCCATGCTTCGCTTCCGTAAGTTAGTGTCGGGATTACCACACTGTCATGCAAAGACTTCTTCACTTCCATACTGACCACCCTATTTCTTGTTACTGCTTTCAACGTTCCTACAACCCTCTTCCCCTGTTGCACCCTCTCCCGCACTTCTTCATCCATAGTCCCATCTTTACTCAACACACTGCCCAGATACTTAAAAGAGCTGACAATCTCCATAGCCTTGACCGTTCAACTTCACCTCACACTCTGTGACTTCACCCCTTTTGAAGACCATAACCTTGCTCTTCCCCGCATTTACCTTCAAATTCCGTTTTTCGCACACTGTTCCAAACTCATTTACCAGACCCTGCAACTCCCATTCATTATCGCTCATCAGAACTGTATCATCCACAAACAGCAGTATAGGCAGCTTCCACTCATTTCCCTCCCTTTTCAGCGATACACCAACATCCACTGCTCTTCCTACATCCATATATACAGTAAACAACCACGGGGACATCACACCCTGTTTCAACCCAACACTCAGGTCAAAGAACTCGCTCTGCTTATTCTCCACACGTACTGCCACCTTTGCACCCTCATACATGCTCTTCACTGCTTTCAGTGTGACGTTGACCACTCTGTTAGAACTGCATGGCTTGTCCTACAGTGACTCACTAGGATCGCCAGGGCAGTGGATGGGGCTACAGTTTATGTATTAGAGTGTGCTTTATTTCATATGAAAGCTTGTGTCATGGGCAGTCCAGAAAGGCTCTTTGTTTTCGCCCATGTCAAGGCTTTATATATTTAATTGTAAAGTATATGTTTTGTCATTAACTAGTAATGATAGGATCTGGGAGAGAGAGAGGGAGTAGAACAGAGTGAGAGGGGGCGCGCAGTGTTTTTTGTCCCGCTCGATGACGTCACGGCTGGCTGCCTCGCGGGGGTTGGTGGAGGGAGGTCCTTACCATGCTGTGAGCTCTTGTTAGTGGCCAGATCACTTGTAACCCTTTTTTTCCCACGCAGCTCGAGCTAGTGCGAGTATATATACTGGTTCCTCGCCACTCTCTCCCTCAGATCTGGTTTCTAGAATACACTCATCTTTTTGTCCCTTGCTATCTATTCCCGCTCCGCACCTGAGAATCTTTTCCTCTGCCCATCTCTCATTTTCCATATCTTTCACCACCTTTATTAACATTATATCCCCTCTGGTTAACTCTGCAAAATCAGCTTCATGCTGGCCAGTTGCATTGTGTGTTAAGGTCTGATATAACCTGTGTATGTTAGTTGTTAAGATAAGTGGATCACGAAGCATTGGTTGGCTTTCATATTGCTGCTTCCTATAATTATTAGTGTTCTGCTGGATTAGATAATGCTAGACTGGGAGTCTGATATAATAGGTATTGTTTCCTATGAGTGCTGGCTTTAGTTAAAAGCGGCACGACATACCTGAGAACTGGAGTTGATTGAGTAAATTCTAGTCTGTGTGCCATTGAGAGTAGAGCATGCACGAATGAGGGCTTTTTGCCTATACCATTCTGCACTGTTCTAGTCTCAATTGTTTGTCTTTGAGGTACGCCAGGAGAACGCTTAATACTTCGGTATTAAGGTTTCTCAAGAGAGCTACCCTTCATTATAACGTAATATTTGACGCACAGACTTGAGATTTGCACTAGGCTATGCAGCATGCCATGCGCACCAGTATCTCGTATCATTGACTCTAGCTAGACTTTATCAATCATAGTAGACATTAAGTATATTAACCTAATTACTCTTTTTATGCATACCCATTTATGATTTCACAAGCATTTCGCAGCCTAGTTTGATGTATTGAGACACAAACGACTTAGGCTCTTTTTGTTGATAGGAATACTGCATTGTGGCGATTATTATTAGTGTTGTAGTGTTTAGGATATTCTTGGCTCCGACGGCATTATATATTCTGCCTTTTTGTGTGCATAGCCTGCACGAGCATTGTTCCACTGCCTGCCTTTTTGGGTTCCATTTCCGATACGAGCATCTTTACAGCATCTAACATTTAAAGAAGATTCCTTGTTAGTGTTGAAGGACTTTAGTGCACTTTCTTTCATGCAGGAGTGCCTGACATTTATTGATTAAAGTAACGTAAGCTGTAACTTCTCTTACCACCTTACTTTGCATCCCATAACCAAGCACCTTCGGTTATAGGTAGTAATAGGCTGTTTTCACCTAACATTAAGCCTAGAGTAGACGCACATTTATTGAGAGTTTGATAGCCTATTATTGCATATAGAACTCTGTAGAGTATTTGTGTTCTTTGTTCACTGGGAATATACTTCAGAGGTTGGAGCTAGCGCTTTCCGTTGTAACATTTATGCCATTACTAGTCCAATGAATAAGAGTCCTGATATATTTGAACCCCAGTCGTAACATCAGCAACTTGCCATCTACTCCGTATATTGTAAGTACTTTCCACATGCCTTCTCTATCCACTCTGTCATAGGCCTTCTCCAAGTCAATAAAGGCAACATACACCTTTTGTTTCTTCTCCAGATATTTCTCCACAACACAATTCAGGGTGAAAATCTGATCTACACATCCTCTTCCCTTCCTAAAACCTCCCTGCTCGTCGCCTATCCATTTCTCCGTTCTCACTCTCACTCTCTCAATCACTACCCTACTGTACACCTTCCCTAATACGCTTAAAAGACATAGTCCTCGGTGGTTACCACACACTCCTCTTTCCCCTTTGCCCTTATATAGGGGGACTATTATGCCAGTCTTCCAGACATCGGGTGCACTCCCCTTCTCCCATGCTAGTTTGCACATTTTCAATACCCATTCGATCACTATCTCACCACCATACCTCAACATTTCCCCACACACTCCATATGTTCCTGGTGCTTTCCCCAGCTTCACTCTTTTCATCTTCTCACACTTCTGACCTCATGATCCCCACCTCCTCTTCCAATACTTCTCCTCTTCTCCCTCCCATACCCCCATCCAACTATGTTTGCTGGCTCTTCATTCCTTACATTTAGCAACTCGTTGAAGTACTCCCCTCCATCTTTCGACTCTCTCTTGCTTCTCGGCTAGCATTCTCCCATTCTTATCTTTCACACTCTTACTGTTTCCCTTGCTACCTTCCCTAACTTTTTTACCTTCTTTCCAGAACAGTTTCTTACACTCCCTCCATTTTACACTCAGATTCCCTCCAAATTCCTCATCTACTCTTCTCTTACTTTCCTTCACTACTCTCTTCACCACTCTCTTTCTCTCCACGTACCTCGCTCGTTTCTGCCTCTCCAAATCTTCATTCTCTCTACTACCCAACCAATCTCTATATGCTTTCTTCTTATCTTCCACAGCTAATTTTACCTCTTCTGTCCACCATGCTATACCTTTCACTCCCCTCCCTCTTCTCCTCACTCCACACACCTCCTCACATGCTGCACAGACCTCTTCCTTAAACACCTTGCTTATCTCCTCCACTTCCTCCATATATTCCAGGTCGAACCCACCTAGTCGTCTTTCTACTGCTCTCCTGTACTCTTCCCTGGTTTCCTCCCCCTGTATCCTCTCCACGTGCCTCAACATTCCACCTTCCTCTCGCCTCCCTCCAGCTCTCCTCACCCACTTCTTTTGTATCCTAATCTTAGCTGCTACTACATAATGATCAGACAGACCCCCTCCAATACCCCTATACACCCTAGCATCCATCACAGATTTCTTCATTCTTTCATCCACACATATATAATCAATCAGTGACTTTCGTTCCACCACTCTCTTATCCTTCATCGTCCACACCACTTTCCATGTGTACCTGTGTATCATTCTGTGTCGGAAGAAGGTGTTGGCTATCCACAGCCTCCTCCCCACACATACATCCACAAGTGCACTACCATTCCCATTCACCTCTGACGGTACCCCCCACCCTCCCACCACTCCATCAACTTTCCTATCACTCACCTTACCATTCATACCCCCAATCAGAAATATTCTTTCGTTCTTGTCAAACTTATCCAGGCACGCCGCCACATTCACCCAGAACTCCTCTTTCTCTCTTACAAGTTTATCCTCTGTTGGAGCATACACACACACAATCACCCACGTTTGTATTCCTACTTTCATAATAATAATAATAATAATAATAATACAAATTTTATATCGGTATTAAGCATAATAATAATTTTTTTTTTTTTTTTTTTTTTTTTTCTATGTGATTGAGGGAGGCAAAAGGCATAACTGCCTATAGCGAGTGCCTCCCCCATAGTTGAAAGAGTGACAGGGCCAAAATCAAGGGACGTTCGAGCCAAAATGCCTGGACACACGGAGTTTGAAGCAATTTAAGTCATAGGAAGAGGGAAAGACTGATTCTGGGAGAGAGTTCCAGAGCTCAGCTGTTGAGTAGAAGAAAGTTTGAGAGTAACGTTTCACTCTTGGGTTGGAGAGTTGCACAGAGTAGGGGTGGGATTGAGTTGCAAGACGGGTACCACGTGCCCTACGTAAAGGAGGTGGTATGCAATGGGATAGCTCTGAGGAACACTGATTATTATAGTAGCGATAGAATAGCGAGAGAGATGCAACATTGCGGCGGAGAGAGAGAGATTGCAGAGAGTTGGTGAGTGGACGGGAGTTAATGATACGAAAGCCCTTCCTTTCAACTTTGTCTAGGAGAGCGGTGTGAGAGGAACCTCCCCACACATGTGAACAATACTCAATACAAGGGCGCACTATGCCCCTGTACAGAGCAAGAAGCTGTGCAGGGGAAAAGAACCCCCTAAGGCGGTTGAGCACACCCAGCTTCTGGGAGGCTGCCTTAGCAAGACTGGTAATATGGTCCTTCCAAATGAGAGCAGAAGAAAAAGAGACACCAAGAATATTGAGAGAAGATGAAGGGTTGATTTTTGTATTGTTGAAGAATAAGGGATAGTCCGCTGGGAGATCCTGACGGGTAGATAGATGGAGAAATTGGGTTTTGGAAGCATTAAAGTTAACAAGGTTTTCTCTGCCCCAATTGGAAATTGTATTTAGATCAGAATTTAAGAGTTCTATGGCTTCATTACGTTTGTTGTTGAGAGATTGCTGGCTGGGGCGTTCTGAAAAACTAATGGAGTAGTGTAAGGTTGAGTCGTCTGCGTATGAATGGATGGGAATTAAGGTACAGTTAAGGAGATCATTTATAAAAATTAGAAAGAGAATAGGAGATAGGACAGAGCCCTGAGGAACACCGGAGTTTATAGGGTGAGGAAGTGAACAATGGCCGTCCACAACCGCGGCTATGGAACGGCCGGAAAGGAAATTAGAGACAAAGGCACAGATGGAGGGATAGAAACCGAAGGAGGGTAGTTTAGAAATTAAAGATTTATGCCAGACTCTATCGAAGGCTTTCGATATGTCTAGTGCAATAGAAAAAGTCTCACCGAAGTCCCGAAAGGAGGATGACCAAGAGTTAGTAAGATATGAAAGAAGATGATGATGGTGATGATAATTATTGTAATAATGCAAAAATAATACAAATTATAATAATCATCATCATCATTATCATTTGTATAATCATTGTAATATTTGTAACAATAATCGTACATCCAAATAGCAAAGATTGAATAGTTTTTGAGAACTTATGTGGGATTCAGTAAGTAAGTGAACACACACACACACACACACACACACACACACACACACAGCCCGTAGCCTAGTAGGTAGAGCTCTCGTCTCACACACGAGGGGTCGGGGGTTCAATCCCCGGCCGGGCGGAGACAAATTGGGCTTGTCTCCTTTCATGTGTTAGCCTCAGTTCACCTAGCTGTAAATAGGTACCTGGAATAAGTGGACGACGTTGTGACGTCCCATCTGGGGTTGGCAAAAATGGTACAAGGCGAGATGGGTATCATATGGTTCACCTAAGCTGATGGCTACCTAAGCCTTCGGGCGAGACGGTACCGTCTATAGTGAGAATGGTACCATACAGATCCACCCTAAGCCTTCGTTTCCGATGTCGCCAATTGGCTAAAAATACAGACTACACACACATCCACAGTCATTCCAACGATACATATAACACCTAGACATATAGGAGGCGGGAAATAACGAGCATGCTCACTCCCGCAATACAACTAGAGTAAGTACACACACATACACACCTTTCTTAATTTAAAATATGAATTGAGCCAAACAAATATGACCGACTCAATCATAAATTGAAATGTCAAACAACCATTTCACAAATTAAAATGATCTCGCTCTTGCTCTTTATCCATTTATTTGTATTTATCTCTGTTTATCTATTTATTCCAGTCTATTTCTATATACAGTATGTACTATATATCTATCCATTTATATTTCTCATATTATATATTATATATTATATATTATGAATTTCCTAAACGAGAAAGCATTGAATAATAGTTACTTCTTATATAATAATAGTTACTTCTTATAATATTAAAATGAAAAATATGTTTCTCTATTTTACTCTATACTACAATACAACATGTACATAGCTCAGTGCACAATATATATATATATATATATATATATATATATATATATATATATATATATATATATATATATATATATATAAGAACATAACATAAGAAAATGGGAGTCTGCAGAAAGCCGATTGGCCTAAGCAAGGCAGATCCCTGTCCCACACAATCCCAATTACAAAGCCCAATTATAGGCTCAACACTCTAATACCCTGAGGATCATCTTACCAAAACGGTTAGAGATTAACGCAGGATTACGGGGGTCTGCAGAGCGCTGATTGGCCCAACCCTGCTGATCCCCCTTCACACCCAACCCTTCTCGTCCATATGCTTATCCAATTTTATCTTAAAGCTCCCTATCGTTTTTAATCCCACTATAGCACTTGGTAGTCCATTCCACCCATCTACAACTCTGTTACCAAACCAATATTTGCCTATATCTTTTCTGAAACGAAATTTATCTAATTTGAAACCATTGGTACGAGTTCTTTCGCTATCACTGAGCTTTAGTACATTTGTCATGTCCCCTTTGTTAATCCCACTAACCCACTTGAACACCTCTATCATATCCCCTCTAACTCTGCGTCTCTCTAACGAATGTAAGCCTAATTTCTTCAACCTTTCTTTATACGGAAGATTTCTAATATTATGGATCATTTTTGTCATTCTACGTTGTACTCTCTCCAATGAATCTATGTCCATTCTGTAATAAGGACACCAAAATTGAACAGCATAATCCATATGGGGTCTCACTAATGACAAATACAGTTTTAAGATAACATCAGCAGTTCTGTTACTCACACTCCTAGAGATGAACCCGAGAATCCTGTTTGCCTTGTTTCGAACGCTTATACACTGTTGTCTAGGCTTCAAATCATTGCTAACAAACACACCTAGATCTTTCTCACAATATATATATATATATATATATATATATATATATATATATATATATATATATATATATATATACATATATATATATATATATATATATACATATATATATATACATAGTGAACATTGAAAAAGGGAATACACTGTAAAAAAAAAACATAAATATATATACTGTATATATATATATATATATATATATATATATATATATATATATATATATATATACAGTATATATATTTATATTTTTTTTTTTACAGTGTATTCCCTTTTTCAATGTTCACTATCTCCCATGTTTATCATATAATCGTTCGTGTACCAGTCATTTGTGCAGACAGTTGTACAATGTGAGAATTATATCTTCATCTATGCAATTATTAGTGCAGGATTGAGATTGTAATACGTTGTAGGGTATTATTTCATTAATCTATTATACAAGATTTCAAGTGCATAGCGTCTGCGTGGTAGAATTGGAACTGCAGTACAATTTTATGAAAATGTTGAGTATTGACGAAATAAGATGACGTGGAACAGGGTAAGAGAGAGTGTACTTATAATGTACATATAAGCCATAAACCAGTGTATTAATTGTTGCTATTCTCCTTGCACCGTTGTGTATCCTGTTTCTACAACCAAGGTCAGTACAGTACTATTACCTTAAGTGGACACGCCTCGTTTTTTTCCCTTTCCCTCTCTCTCTCTGGGTTGTATTCATTCGGCCCCATTCAACCTACTGCCTTAAGACGTTTACCCCCATCCAGGTGTCGATTTTTTCCGGGTGAGCGGTAGCGAGCCAGCATATTATGTTTAATGTGTTTGTCAGAAGGCAAAATGTGTACATTTTTCGATAGAAGATTGTCTCCGGCGAATCCCCGGATTTCTCCATAGAATGCTGGCTCGCTATCGCTCGCCAGGAATAAATCGACACCTGGATAGTAGCCTGAATGGGGCCGAATGGATGAAAGCCAGAGAAAGAGAGAAAACAACAGGTGACTCCCCTTAAACACGGTATCACACGACACTTTTGTGACTCGAATTTGTATCAGCAATTCTGTTCTGGTAGCTTATGAGGCAATCGTTTATAAGACTTTGTTCACCTAAACGAATAAATGTTGTGTTTAGTTTCAAATACGAATGCAAAAGATCCCCGAATTACTGTCTGATATAATAATTATGTCCATTGTCCATAAATAGTTCTCGTGTGATACCTCCTGTTCCTCCGCATGTTGTTGTATTATTACCGTATTGGTATTGTCATTTGTGTTTTATGTATTGTTATAATTGCAGTATAAAGGCATACACTAGTCGTAAACCAGGCGGTAAATAATGGGATTCTTGTTTATGAGTCGAACGAAGTACATGATAGCAAGATACCAAAATGTCTTCCTACCCATTATCACTACCTTGGAGTATCTAAATGTACACGTATCTGTCTATAATATATATATATATATTGAGAATATATCACAAATACACGTGAGCCACTAAATGTTTCTAGTCTCTCAGTGGGGATCGAACCATCGACCATCAGAACGATAGCCGACGCTTAATCAATTACACCACGGCAGTCTAAAAGACGGCCTAGAAGTCTTTTAGACTGCCGTGGTGTAATTGATTAAGCGTCGGCTATCGTTCTGATGGTCGATGGTTCGATCCCCACTGAGAGACTAGATATATATGTCTACATGTCTACCTACAGTATAATCCCTGGTTGGAAATAGTTGCCTTTAGTTGCATATACAGCATTGGACTATATATTATACCTCGATGGTGTTAGCCTATTCAGTACTGGTGAAATCCATTTAATTATATTCTGACACCTATTAGACGGTTATATTCAGCTTGGGAAGGATGTCAGCCCGTTAATAACTTAGACTCCATTAATCCTTTAGCTACCATATATCCTTCCTAAGCTTCATGAAATCGTCTAAATGTAGCTGAAATAATACAAAAAGACGTCGCCGGTACAGAATGGGTTAAAGAGTGGGTAGGTGAATTGTTTGTGTATTTAGCCTACTATACTTATTCACATAGGCTATATGGATAGACAGAACGATTTTGGAGAGAATTTCCGCATTAAGAATATTCTAAAAGACAACATACCGTCCTGTGCACAAGTATTGCAAAATACAATAATTTGCAAATTGGGCATTTATGTTAAGAGTGTGTGTGTTTTATTATGCATGCATATAGCCTACTCCCACAGTATGCTAATATGTGTTCTTTACTGAATCAGTTGAATATGCTGTGTACAATTGTAAGTTTTGCGTAAGTAGGCCGTGTTTTGCCATAAAGAAAGGTACAATCTTATATTATATATAAGTAGTGAATAGTAGATCGACAAAATAGCTTTTAATTAAGGCAGGACTGCTAGGTATGTGCAGTATGTTTATTGTGTTAACTTAATATATTTATGGTTACCTTGTTTTCTTTTACTTTATATTATGCTTGTGCGTGTTAGTAGTTCCTTTACGTTTCTTATAACTTCAAGTACGTCGTTTAAGTTCATGTAGATTGTATGTTAACATGTGTGTTTTTTGTGTGCTTATATGTGATGTGTGTATGTTATTACCAATTCGGCTATGTGTTTGTGTATACTGTATGTATTGGTATATGTGTGTTTGTGTATACTGTATGTATTGGTATATGTGTGTTTGTGTATACTGTATGTATTGGTATATGTGTGTTTGTGTATACTGTATGTATTGGTATACGTGTGTTTGTGTATACTGTATGTATTGGTATACGTGTGTTTGTGTATACTGTATGTATTGGTATACGTGTGTTTGTGTATACTGTATGTATTGGTATATGTGTGTTTGTGTATACTGTATGTATTGGTATACGTGTGTTTGTGTATACTGTATGTATTGGTATATGTGTGTTTGTGTATACTGTATGTATTGGTATATGTGTGTTTGTGTATACTGTATGTATTGGTATACGTGTGTTTGTGTATACTGTATGTATTGGTATACGTGTGTTTGTATGTATTGGTATATGTGTGTTTGTGTATACTGTATGTATTGGTATATGTGTGTTTGTGTATACTGTATGTATTGGTATATGTGTGTTTGTGTATACTGTATGTATTGGTATACGTGTGTTTGTGTATACTGTACGTATTGGTATATGTGTGTTTGTTTGAGAGTATGTGTGTAGATATTTAACTCTGTGTGTGTCTGAATTCGTGTTATTGGACATTCGTGTGTGTGTGTGTATGCATGTGCCTGTGTTTAGATATGTGTGTGTGTGTGTGTAGGTATCCTCTGTGTGTAGACATTCGTGTGTGTAGGTATTCGTCTGTGTGTAGATATTCGTTTTTGTGTGTGCGTGCGTGCGTGTGTTCTCTTTTGATTCATGGGTGAGAAATTACGGAATACCAGTACACATTAATTTACCGTTACGATAGTGTTAATTGTATAATAATGGAGGAAGCCAGGTAGACTAATTCAATGTTGAAAGATATATATGGGGACTCGATAAACAAGACACTTATTTCCATGTTTGGTGTTCACTATTATTATTGCTAGTTTTTTACCGATTACTGATATTCTCTTTCATATCTCTACCTATATTTTTTAATATCGACCTCTTTTATAATGTAGTGTTTTGTCTAATACAATTATAAATATGGGTTTAATTGAGGTATGAAGAGGGTAATTAGAATGCCCATAATAATATAATCCTATAATAATTAATAATAATAATAATAATATAATAATTAATATATATTTATTCAGTCAGCAATTTACAGAGTTTGGTAACCACATTAGTTTGTTACAAATATGACATTGTACCTAGCCTTGCATAATTCCAACTAAGGATAGCCCAATAAGGCCGTTAGGGCGTATTGTCCCATTGGGGGTCCCTTGTGGGATTAGGTTAGCTGGGGAAAAGGGAGAGGATAAAGAAAATAGATACTTTAGAGAAAGTATTTCTAGGGGGGTTATTTTAAAGATACCTTACATCCTATAGTAAATATCAGTAATCCGTAATCAGTAAATTCATTTCAGTTTGGTTTTGTCTATCTCTTATGTCGTATTTAGTAGTAGACATAAACTTGGTGCTCCCTTCTCGCAGCTGTCCGGTTCAGGTGTTCCTTCAGGCTACGTCTGAAGGAAATACAGTGTTCTCTTTTCACGGACTGACTGGGGGTAGGTCGTTCCAGTCTTTGAATGGCAGTGAAGAAGAATGTTTGCTTTACCCTGTCCTTGGATTCTCGGGACCTTAAAATTAAACATCATGTTTCTTGTATTATTATGTCCACTCCTCTCATTTGCTTTAACAAAATCATTCTGAAGATACTCTGGAGCTCTGTCATAGAAAATTTTGAAGGCATTAGTTAGCCTAATTTGTTTGGCCCTGTCAGAGACATTGAGCATACCTAGTGACTGAAGTTGTTCCTGGCCAACAATGTGATCTGGGTCCTAGTTTCAGCATGAACCTAACCATTTTATTTTGAGTGAACCTGAAGTTTGTGCTGTGCTGATTTAGATGATGCAGAGTACCAGGATGACACAGAATAGTCAAAATGACATTGAACAAGCGCTTGGCAGAGGGGTCTTTTTGGTCGCCGCGGGCAAGCATCCCACCTGTCTATACAGGTATTTTATATACGTGCTCTACACTTACTCAGGATAGATTCCAAAATTGTTTCACCTGACAAACTCGCGTCCAGTTTCAGTCCGAGATATTTAACTTGTGACACTGTTGTTATAGGAATATCATTACAGTTGACCGAGAAGCCCACAATGTCTTTCAGTTTGCGTTTTTGTTCCACATTAAGATGGCTTCCGTCTTGCCCAGGTGAAGAGATAGTCTATTGTCCACTAGCCCAATTCACTACATGATGCTAGTTTCTTTGGAAAGTGAAGCGGCAATACTTATTGGGGTCCTTTTCCTGAAACCAGAAGCACGCTGTCGTCTGCATACAGTAATAATTTACATGAGACGCTCAGTTCCATGTCGTTTCACGATAACAGAGAAAGAGTAAGGGACCAAGGATGCTTCCCTGCGGGACCCCACAGTTAATTGGCATCGGATCAGATATTATTATCATCAATTTTGACTCTTTGGGTTCTAACCACTAAGATAAGATTTAAACCAGTTCACAGACCCTATTGCCCATAGCTTGGTAGTTTTATTACATAGGATATCATGGTCTACTGTTGTCAAACGACTTTTTGTAGATCAAGAAGAACCATACCGGTGTAGTTACCTTTAGACATTTCTTTACGAATGTGATCCGTTAAGTGGATGAGACAGGAGTCTGTCGAGTACATGCATTCTGAAACCTGATTGAAACTTAATAGAATAGATCATTTTGTTTTGTTTGAGGTAGTGTTCAATTTGGGTGTATACCGCTCTTTCAAGGATTTTAGATACAATACATAATATGCTAACTGGTCTGTAGTTGCCAACTTCTAGTTTATTTCCTTTCTTGAATAGAGGGGTTACAATAGCTTCCTTCAGTTCAGCAGGTACTGTGTTGGTGTTAATTGACAAGTTGATGATGTGGGTTAGGGGGGCCTGCTATATACCAATGGCTCCATCTCGTAGAAATTTGGCAGGAATTTTGTCTGGTCCTGTGCTCTTATGTACATTTAGGTTAGACAGCTCGTCAAAAGTGTATTTTGGTGTAACATTTTGCAATCTAAATGTGTTCGGGTGTATTGTCTTTATCTCTGTAGAAATTACGAAAGGTGGCCGTTGTTGTTGTGTATTTATTGAGAGGTTGAGGTAGGTTCTGTGCAAGTGTGTTTGCTATGGAAGTGAAGAAGGAGTTGAAGTAGGTTGAAATTTTTTCGGTTTATCGTGGCAAACCTGATCATTAATGGTGAGAGCAATATTAGTGTTAGACGAATCCCTTGTCTTGTTGCTGTAGCCTGTTGTTTTTAGGTGCCTCCATAGTTTCTTTGGGTTATTCTGATATTCCTCTGCCTTATTGTGAAAATAATTATTTTTTCGCTGTTGATTTCATTTTCCTACTTAGTTTATTCCTGGCCCTGTTGAACTCATGTTTCAGACCTTGATCCTGTCTATGTTTCGCTAGCCTTTTTAACAGATTGTCTCTGTGTTCCAGATGGTGTAGTATGTCATTGTTTGATCCATGGGTCTGACCTTGCTTTAATTCGTATGTCTTTCAGAGGAGCTATTTCGTCTAGGATGTTTGTGATGATGGTTCTGAAGCCAACCCATGCGTCATTAACGTTTGTACTTCCAAACACTGGAGACCAGTCTGTATTCCATTAAAATGTCCAGAATATTTCCTTATTGTAGTTTCGGAGTGACCTTGTTTTGATAATCTTGTGATTCTCTAGGGTAATTTTTTGTGGTTTTCCGTGTGCAATATGTGACGAAGTGATCACTTATCCCAGTCTGTATAACCCCCTGATTGGGATATTTTTGTCCTCTCTGTTACAGTTTATGTGGTCTAATATTGTGGCAGTGTTCTCAGAGATACGTGTGGGGGTTGTGATGAGTTGTTTGTGATTGTGCATTGTCAGTAATATTGCCTATATTCTCGTACAAGCCTATCATTTTCGTTGTTTGTAACACAGGTTAAAATCCCCTAGTATGATGGATTCATTCCGAGGGTCTAGCGATGACAAAGTTCGTTCAAATTTGGTCCAAGAATTGTGTGTCGGCTGGTGGCCTATAGCATTACCCCCAATTGTGATGGGTCTTGTCCTCAGGCAGGTGTAGGTCGATTCCACAGAGCTTCGTGATTTTCTACATGGAGGTCGGTCCTAGTTGTGTGTGTGAGGTTGTTTTTTTACATACAGACATACTCCTCCCCCATGCCTATTGCGATCATTCCTAACCATGTTGAAACCTTGAATGTTTTATTTCACCATCGTTATACTTGAATCCAGCCAGGTTTCTGTGATTGCAATTATTGAAGCTTTGGCCTTATTAGCTAACAAGTTTATTTCTGACAATTTATGGTACATTGATCTGGCGTTAATGTGGATAAGATGGGAGCCCTTTGTTGGTGAACACTCTGTATTCATCTTTGATTTTGAATGTGTCCTGGCTGGATTCTGAGTTGTTAATACTTGGATCATTTACATTAATATTCGGTAATGAATGCAAGGCACACTTATTGCAAAGGAATTCCCGTTCATCACTGTTGGTCTTCTTAGAGATGCACTTCATGTGAGCTACCTGTTTACACTTTACACAGTTTTGGATCTTCTGACGTCGTGTTATGAGTGATTCACAAATAAAACAAATGGTTTCGCGATGTTGTACAGCTGAGTTCCTACATTTAACACATTCAATCTTTGTTTCTACTGTTAACGTAAGTACAATTCGGTTATGAACAATTTCATTACAACTGTTGCATTGTAAAAGTGAACTCCTATTGTTGAAACCAATATTACAGGACTATAAACATAGTTTTTTTCTTACTGTTTATCATAACGTCTGGAGGTGTGGTTTGGTCCGCGTCGAATCAGCTGTTTTGTGCGGGAGAGGGTAGGGGGATACTCGCGGTCGGGCTGTGGTTGTTTGCTGTTGTTGTTTTCTTTGTCCGTTTGATGCTGCTTCCCTGTAGATGTATTTGCGAGTGCTACCTGTTTTTTATTGTTGTTCTTGTTGCATGTTGTGCTACTTGGGGTCGCCGATATCTTGTGGTATTTAATGGTAATGCTGTGGGTAATGTAGAGTTGGTGGAGTGGGTAATTGCTAGTTCCCTGCATTTATTCGCATTCCATTTCTGTTCTGCTGTTAACATAAGAACATCGATCATGTGCTGTTTCATTACAAATACTACATTGTGATGTTGGACTCCTTTTAGTTGAATCTAAATATCGCACAACTGTACATAGATTCTTTGGTATTGTTCGTAGTACGTCTGGCAGTGTGATGATCAGCTGTGCTACTAGGGGTGGGGACTGTCTGTGGCTATGTCTCCCCCCTGTGACCCCTCCCTGCCCCACCTGTATTTGCTGTTTGATGATGTTTGTCCTTATTCCTGGCTGCTAATGCTGCTAATGCTGCTCCCATTGTTGATGTTGTTGCGACTGATGCCTTTCTTCCTAGCTGCTCCAGTTACATGTTGAGCCACCGATAGTGTTGGATTGTGTTGTGGGTTGAATTGGAGCGTGACGGGAGACTGGGTCCACGACCGTGTTGGGTTGTGTTGTGGGTTGAATTGGAGCGTGACGGGTGGCTGGGTTAACCTGCCTGGCACCAGTTTGTTATAACGAATTTTACTGCTAGGGACTGTTGAAATGTCGGTGTCCTGCCCTTACTTGTTTGGTGGTGAGGTTTCTTCAACGTTGAACTAGGGGCCGGGGTTGGTCTCTACATCTCCGCAGCTAATTAGAGTGTAGCACAATAGGTGTTGTAGCGAGGTTGTGCCAGAGTGTTTGCCCAGTTCGCGGCATCTTGGCATCTATAAGGTATATATGTAAGTAATAAACCCATATAATATAAGGCTAGGAAGTGAATCATTATCGCCATATTCAGTAATTTAATATACCTATTTTATACCCTTGATATTACAGTGTAGATATATTAGGGATACTCTGTACTTTAGCATTGTTATTAGCCTTTCATATGCATCTCTCTCTCTCTCTCTCTCTCCTCCTCTCTCTCTCTTCATCTCTCTCTCTCACTTCTCTCTCTCTCTCCTCTCTCTTCTCTTCTCTCTCTCTCTCGTCCTACCTATTTCTATCCTTTAATTGGAGTTTTTCTTGTTCCCGTATCGTCATAAATGCTCTTAACGGGGGATACATTTCACTTTTCTGGACCCCTTTCTCCCTCATGTTTAGTCCCATTAGTTTTGAGATTTTAAGACGTTCGTTCCTTTAGTTTGGCGATTTTAAACACCTTTTGCCACATTTCGTTGTCAATTTTAAGACCTGTTGTGCCATATAGGTGTCGATTTTTTTTCCTGGCGAGCAACAGCGAGCCTGTAATTTTCAAGAGGAACCGGCCTTTGGTCGGTAATTTTTTTTCTACCGAAAGATTCACAAATTTATCTTGGGGTCTTTTTTTCTAAGCTTGATGGAGGTCTAGCGAGAAAGTTAAGAAATATATTAATACATTAAGTAATAAAGTAAATAACCAGGGCACTATCCCCTTCAGACCCTTCCTTCCCCCCTGAGCCATGTAGTCACGGGTATTTATAGTCAGGTCATGTATTATTAACCCCGTATGAGTGCTTGGGGCTACCCTTGTTGGCTTGTTGGTTTATGCTTGTGTTGGTTTGTTAATAATGGATGGTGTTGTGGAGGTGTTGTGTTTGTAGTCTACTACTACTACTATTACAAACAACAACAACTACTACTACTACTACTAATAATAATAACAATAATAGCAAAAATAAATAGTAATAAATTCATTATTTATTTATATTATTAATTATATTATCATTAGCAATGGTGGTAGTGGTAGTATAGTAGTAGTAGTAGTAGTAAGTAGTAGTAGTTGTAGTAGTAGTAGTAGTATGTTAGTAGTAGTAGTAGTAGTAGTAGTAGTAGTAGTAGTAGTAGTAGTATGAAACGTCTGATATCACCGTTGCACAGTTTTGCATGCATATGAATGTGTGTGAAGAGAGAGAGATAGAGAGAGACTTGAACAATTCATTCTTCATTAATATATCCAAGGAGTGTGTGTTGTTCCAATAATATGTTCAGGTGTAAATATTGAATTTAATAGATGAATGACTTAAGTTTAATACACAGAAACATTCATTAAAATTAATTTGTATTTTAAGAGTTTTTAATGTGTAAGCAACTATAATGTGCTGTTATCTTTCTTGTTTAATATGTAAGCAACTATATATAATGTGCTGTTCTCTTTCTTTGTTTAATATGTAAGCAACTATATAATGTGCTGTTCTCTTTCTTGTTTAATATGTAAGCAACTATAATGTGCTGTTCTCTTTCTTGTTTAATATGTAAGCAACTATTATAATGTGCTGTTCTCTTTCTTGTTTAATATGTAAGCAACTATAATGTGCTGTTCTCTTTCTTGTTTAATATTGTAAGCAACTATAATGTGCTGTTCTCTTTCTTGTTTAATATGTAAGCAACTATATAATGTGCTGTTCTCTTTCTTGTTTAATATGTAAGCAACTATAATGTGCTGTTCTCTTTCTTGTTTTAATATGTAAGCAACTTATATAATAGTTGCTGTTCTCTTTCTTGTTTAATATGTAAGCAACATATATAATGTGCTGTTCTCTTTCTAGTTTAATATGTAAGCAACTATATAATTGTGCTGTTCTCTTTCTTGTTTAATATGTAAGCAACTATAATGTGCTGTTCTCTTTCTTGTTTAATATGTAAGCAACTAATATAATGTGCTGTTCTCTTTTTTTGTTTAATATGTAAGCAACTGTAATGTGCTGTTCTCGTTCTTGTTTAATATGTAAGCAACTGTAATGTGCTGTTCTCGTTCTTGTTTTAATATGTAAGCAACTATAATGTGCTGTTCTCTTTCTTGTTTTCCATTATAATTTATTTCACATGTTATTTTTTAACATCGTTCTTAATACCATTAACATCCCCCAAATTAAATTAATGAAAGCATGTGATTCTCCTAGGATTCGAAACCCAGGACACCACACACAGAAACTTACACGCCTTAACCATTACCACCATTAAGACAGTTATAAGACATACTAGCAGGGGTACCCGGCGTTGCCCGGGTTTAAATTCTACTACCATAATCACCATCATTAATCACTACTACCACAATCATCACAATACTACTACCATAATCACCGGCCTCGACCTCCCTGTGCCTCATTAAACGGCGACCTTCGATTTCGGCCGCTAAATTACCTCCGATTTTGGATCTGACCTCATCCGTACCCCCAATTTGGGGGGCTGCGAACAACTTTTCGTTTCTATACACCTTTTCGAATCGGAGGCCTCCTTCTGCCCCAAACGTAAATTTTTTTCACTTTGTTTTCAATTTCGACCTCGAAACGACCTCAGATCGTGGCCTCGCCCCCCTCTATGACCTGACCCAAGTGAATTGACACCCACATGCAAAGTTTCAGCTCCCAAGGTACAAAACTGCGGCCGCCTATCTAAGAACACACAGACAAACAGACACACGAACTGATTTAATAATATAGACTAGCAGGGGTACCCGGCGTTGCCACGGGTTTAAATTCTACCGTAATCACCATCACTAATACCACCACTACAACTACCATAATCACCATCATAAATCACTACTACCACAATCATCACAATACTACTACTAACCATAATCACTCGGCCTCGACCTCCCTGTGCCTCATTAAACGGCGACCTCGATTTCGGCCGCTAAATGACCTGATTTTGGATCTGACCTCATCCGTACCCCTATCTTGGGAGGCTGCAAACCACTTTCGTTCCATACACCTTTTCGATCGGAGGTCTCCTTCTTCCCCAAACGCCCATTTTTTTTTCAATGTTTTTTCAATTTCCGGCCTCAAAACGACCTCCGATCGTGGCCTCGCCCCCCTCTTATGACCTGACCCAGGTCAATTGACACCCACATGCAAAGTTTCAGCTCCCCAGGTCCAAAACTGCGGCCGCCTATTAACCCTCTTCGACATATGACGGGATTGTGAGCCGATTAGGGATACTTTAAAGCCTTTGTTTCCATCAGGGGTATTTAGAAACCTTTAGTTTAGTTACTTCAACCTCTGCAGTTGTCTTTGAGTTAGCTGTGGGCAGAAAACTAGTTTTTGGAGAGGTAATTATAAGAGTGAGAAAACTATTTCTTATTGCTAATCTGGCAACCTCTGCATCATATGAGTCTGAAGGGGTTAAGAACACACAGGACAAACAGACACACGAACTGATTTAATAATATAGATAGAAGAAACTATAATGTGCTGCTATCTCAAGTGTTGCAATATATTTCCATACTTAAATAATCTGTAATGTGGTGCTATCTTCTCTTCTTTTCCATTTGTCTGTATCCACCAACCTTTAACTGTCTTCGTGGTGCGATGTATAAGGTGTTGATTTTCGGTGTGAGCATCCTGGGATCGAATCCACGGACTGCCACATGTGTTTGTAAATTTCATTAATCGATTTTAGGAGTATGGTTGGTTGTTGGAAGGAACATAATAATTCACATGCATAGGAAAACTTATAATGTGCTGCAATCACGTTTGTCTCCCCAATTTAATATATATGCTCATAATATTATTTATGAAACTGTAATAATGCTGTGATATCTCTGGTTTTACTCTTCATTGTATTCTCATCTGTAAAATAACCGAGAGGGTGGCTGCTAATTAATCGTTCCACTTTCTCCTCTATCGTCCCCCCCACCGATTCCCGCACCAATGTCCCTCTTATACCTCTTAACTCCATCCAAATTCATTAAACCTAAATACTTACTTTTCCTTTGATAACTAATTGATTTTGTAAGTGAATGGTGATGAAATCATTACCTTTAGCGTTATCGGAGGAGTCTTGTCTCAAATTTTTCACATCTAATTATTTATTTATGCACAAAATTTGTTTTTGATGTATGTATGTCTCTGTATGTATGTATGTATGTATGTATGTACTCAGGCACATACCCCATTGCTGGGGGTGGCCGACACGAGAGAGAGCCCGAACAGAAACAACATTTTAAATTCCCCTATTCTCATGGTCCGGTAGCACTTGCGCGTTCCCATCGCTCGTTTCTCTGTTTGGTCAAGTAGGAGAATTATACAAGGGGAGGAGGGTTTCCTAGCCCCACTGCCCTCCAGAAGGAAAAGTAGTGACAGCAAAAGAGACAGACAGGATAGGACCAGCTTTTACTGAGGTAACGATTAATTATATTATGTTGTATTTGTCATAATTATATATATATAACTATATATATATGATATTAATTATAATATATATATATAATACTATATTATAATATTATATTATAATATTATAATAATAATATATATACCGGTATATATATATATTATGGTATTCGATTTATGAAAGACAATAGTAGGGTAAGTTTGGTATGAGTGGTGCTTTAACTGGGGGAACGTGTGAGTGGGCAGCCGATGGTGGTAATGGTGGTGGTAGTGGTGATGGTGATGGTGGTGGTGGTAGTGGTGATGGTGGTGGTGGTAGTGGTGATGGTGGTGGTGGTGATGGTGGTGGTGGTGGTAGTGGTAATGGTGGTGGTGGTAGTGGTGATGGTGGTGGTGATGGTGGTGTGGTGGTAGTGGTGATGGTGGTGGTGGTAGTGGTGATGGTGGTGGTGGTAGTGGTGATGGTGGTAGTGGTGATGATGGTGGTGGTGGTGATGGTGGTGGTAGTGGTGATGGTGATGGTGGTGGTGGTGGTGATGGTGGTGGTGGTAGTGGTGATGGTGGTGGTGGTAGTAGTGGTGGTGGTGGTAGTGGTGATGGTGGTGGTGGTAGTGGTGATGGTGATGGTGGTGGTGGTAGTGGTGATGGTGGTAGTGGTGATGGTGGTGGTGGTAGTGGTGATGGTGATGGTGGTAGTGGTGATGGTGGTAGTGGTGATGGTGATGGTGGTGGTGGTGGTGGTGATGGTGGTGGTGGTGGTGGTGGTGATGGTGGTGGTGGTGGTGGTGATGGTGGTGGTGGTAGTGGTGATGGTGGTGGTGGTAGTGGTGATGGTGGTGGTGGTGGTGGTGATGGGGGACAAGGAAAGGTTCACTTGAGGTTGATTTAATGATCTTACCTGCACACCTGTTAACTCTAGCTATCCTTCTATCTATTATACCTTATCTATTCATCTATCTAGAGTACCTAGTGCTATTCATCTATCTATATACCTATCTATTCATCTATCTATAATACCTATCTATTCATCTATCTATATATCCTATTCTATTCATCTATCTATATACCTATCTATTCATCTATCTATATACCCTATTCTAGTCATCTATCTATATACCTATCTATTCATCTATCTATATACCTATAGCTATTTCATCTATTCTATATATACCTAATCTATTCATCTATCTATATATACCTATAGTCTATTCATCTATCTATATAGCCTAGTCTATTCATCTATCTATATAGCCTATCTATTCATCTATCTATATACCTTATCTATTCATCTATCTATATACCCTATCTATTCATCTATCTATATACCTATCTATTCATCATCTATATACCTATCTATTCATCTATCTATATACCTATATCTATTCATCTATCTATATTACCTATCTATTCATCTATCTATATACCTTATCTATTCATCTATCTAATATACCTATCTATTCATCTATCTACTATACCTAATCTATTCATCTAGTCTATATACCTATCTAATTCATCTATCTAATATACCTATCTATTTCATCTATCTATATACCTATCTATTCATCTATCTATATACCCTATCTATTATCATCTATCTATATACCATATCTATTCATTCTATCTATATACCTATCTATTCATCTATCTATATTTATCTGTCTAAGTGTCTGTCTATCTGTGTTATATATTTTTTATGTCTGTCTGTCTATTCTATATCTATCTAACTGTCTATCTATCTATATTTATAATATCTATTCTAAGTGTATATGTATCTAATCTGTTATATATATCTATCTAATTGAGTCTGACAGTCTATACCTTCCTATCTCTGAATACTTGCCCCCCTCTCTCTCTCTCGCACTCTAGGATATATATATATATATATATATATTATATATATAATATATATATTATATATATTATCCCTCTCTCTCTCGCTGAAATAATATTAATATTAGACATAAAGAGGAAAAACTCAAGACAATATTCATATTTTTGTATTAAAATGTACCCCGTTATTTTTGTTTCTTAGTAACTTTAAACAATATTTTGTAAGAGCTTATGAGTTAGAGAGAGGGAGTGTGTGTATGTGTGTGTATGTATGTGTGTGTGTCTTGTCTGTCGGCGAAACGTGGAATTTCTAAAGAAACCAGAAGGTTGTTAAATTAAAGTGTGTGAGAGAGAGAGAGATAGTTTTTTTAGCTCAGATATATGAAGTAATTTAATATATGTAAAAACGAATCTCCGCACAAACATACTTAGCGAAAGATAAACATACATGCATACATACATACATACATACAATACAAATACATTACATACTGTTACGGCTGGATCGGCAATACATATTCGGGATTCTTGATCGTAGGAACAGAAATGGCTTATGTGACAACGACACGCTCGATTCCAGTCCCAAATACTATATGCTCCAGACAACAAAAGCACCAACGCCCTACAGAGTTATCGTCTATGGTAACGAGGTACCTTAACTCGGCGAAAGTGTACAACAGGGGTAGGCTATGAGGCTAAACTCCCTCAGACATTTATAGGTTACGTTATTACTAAAGAAATGCAATACTCAAGAAACTACGTTAATATTAAGCCTCTAATAATGTAGAATAGAAGCAGGCTAAAGGTATGACAGTGAAATGCTAAATGACAAATGTACACGCCTATTTGAAAGCGCGTGCACTAGAATAACTGTCCCCTACTAACATGCACTAGCATGTAGCATACAAGATGTTCATGATCCAGTAGATACCTAATAATACACATGGAAGGAACATAAATAGTAGTCACTTATTGTAATAATGAATCTATACTTGGAATAACTAAAAGGTTGCAGGCAACAGTACTGCGCCGGTAGCCTACTACCGCATAGGCTACTTCGCTTCTCTCACTCTGTCTCCCCTCTGAGTCCGTATGCGCCCTACGCAACAGAACTCCGGACACAGCAGCAAAACGACAGTGCAGTTAATTGATACATGAAAGTATTAATAGTGTTGTCTTGTGTGTGAGTAATGTGTACGGTAAAGTGTTACATACATAAACTTAAAGAGAGCTGCAATGCATAGTAAAATAAAGATATCACCCACTCATCATCCCCATGTGTTCTAGCTAGCAGGCCAAGTCACAGGAACAACGAGTCCCAGCACCGAAAGCGAGAACCC